>LPNX010677953.1:270768-310282 GCA_001517045.1 Pseudotsuga menziesii
TGCAACCATGGTTTAAAGATTGAACAAACTGATCACACCTTAGATAGATTTCATCTATTTCATTTGCATAACTGTTATAGGATATTTCTTATTTGATACACTAGTTGTCTTGCTACATTTCTGTTATTTAATTTGCTCCAATATTCCTCAATCGACCATATATACAAATAACACAATCAAGAAGTTGATACTCTTGCAAAGGAGACGTTACAACTACCTAAGGGAACTAGGGCCATACTCAAATGTAACAATCGCAGAGAGTGGAGCACCTACATGCTCCTTTATTCTAGTTCCTTTTTACACAGTCTCACTTGATTGATGATATGAGAGAATTTTTTGTTAACATTTAATAGGATAAATTGAATAGCTGAGAGATATAAGCGTACTTATTTATTGATCAAAGGCTATATGATGCACAATATTGTACCTATGGAAGGGTCTTTTTGAATATCAAAGGGTATTTTATAGATGTAATTGTGTTAACATCTTAATGAATTACATTTTTTCCGTAAAAAATGGTGATTAAGAGCTTATGGAAGGTATTAAAATCATAAGGCACATGGAAGGAGGTAATAAAAAAAATACATTGGGCCTAGAAATTTCATTAATTTGGTAAGGAATCCAATTAAATTCATAACAAATGTCTCTTCTTACAGAAGTCTCTTGTCCAATCCTACCCTATGATTAGAAATTAGTTAGTTTGGAGAGTGTGGAATGGGGAACATTTTATATAGGCTTAAAACCATGGCTCATGTGAAAGAATTTGATCAAATTTCCAATAGATATTATTGGGCTTTTGCAATAACAAGGATATGATACTGTTCATCAAGTGTAGGTCTTTTCTCAACTAATTTATGGCAACAAGCGTGGACAAATTTTCAATCATTGGGACTAGAAGGGAAAAATGTTGGTAGTTGGATATCATATGTGAATAGATTCCAAGAGATTCACATTATGCTCCAGGATAAGGATGATTCTTTGGCATGGTCTAGGAAAACAAATTTTGGAGAGTATATATCATGCTTGGGATATAAATCATTTTTTTCTTCTAAAGAACAAAATATGAAGTGGTGGTGCGCTACAAGGAAAAGGCCCTTTAACATATGTTATAGAAAATGCTCCTCTAAAAAAAGGCCCAAATATCCCTTTATAGCAGAGGTCACTGGTACATATACAATTCAAACACATTGGTGCCAACAATAAATCATATTCACCACGGCCAAAAACACCTTCAAACAAGAAAAAAACTAAATTTTACAACCAGTGCGTTTATATTACAAAAGCGCATCGAGGCGCCAAGAAATTGAAAAGACTGAAATAGGATAAACAGATAGGGGAGAACACCATATTAATATAATATTTTTTATTCATTTCCATCTCCATTATGGTATGTCTAATTTACAGCACTGGGGCGGTAAGGACAACAACACACCACGCTAGGGTTAAAACTTTCCAAATTAAAAAAAATGATTGTATTTAGTTCAATTTTTTGTTCGCGGTAAATTTGATATTATCCATCGTAACATCCCGTCATGGAATATGACCACCGAATTAGAGATAAAACATTACAAATTAAAAAACATGAATACTTTTTTTATTTCAAATTTCTATTTGCGGTGCATTTGATATTGTTAATGGACCCGATGTGTCATGGAATAAAGTGCATCGCATTATAGTTAAAACTTTCCAAATTAAAAGCACTATTATTTTTTATTTCAAATTTCTATACACGGTGCATTTGGTATTATTAAACGCATTGGGGTTACAATGAATAAACCACATCGTATTAGGCTTAATATTTTTCACAAAAAACAAGACTATATTTTTTTTCAAATCCATGTTAACAGTGTGTTTATAACATCGATTCCATCGAGGCATTATGTATTTGGTTGCACTAGTACAGGGTTTAATTAAAAAAAATACCGAATCAAAAACATATTTTTTACCATTCTACAATTCTTCTAATCACAATAGCAGTGGTGTCATTCGTCACATACTTATAAACCTCAACATTTGTGCTCCATGTGGCGACATTGCTCGCTCCCATTGTTTGCTAACTGGAGTTTGAAGTTTTCCAAACGGTGGGAAAATTTTCAAATTTTACATAGATCACTACAATGCCTCTTCGACACGCAAGTGAGCAGGTAAATTGATTTTTTTTCAATGTGGTTCACGCACTGGCTTGACCGACGGGCTACGTCCACGGAAATAAATCAGGCGGGCCCACCCGAAGGGGCCTCACACCTTCGGCACACTTCATGCCTAACCCCAATAGCATCAATGAGGATTGAACCCGTGACCTCTATACCGAGAGGCCTAGCGATGGGTGCTCAACCAATTGAGCTAACTCTTGGGGCTAGGTAAATTGATTGTTACTTCACTCTTTAAATTTTTAGTAGATTAAATTTGAGAATTAATCTTTATTTTCCCCAAATTAAAAAAAAACTCTATGCAGTGAGTTCGAGCCATTTGACTCGCACCACAAGACGATGGACCCTGTGAATTTACAGGGTGCATCTTTAGCAGTGCCTTTGAAACATGGGTGGACTGTAATCACAGTGTGCTAGAATATTAAGCGCACTGATTAACGTAATTTTTAATAAAAACTGTGAATGTAGTTGCAATGTGAAGTAGATATATATGCACTGAAATACAATGTGGTAATGTGTTCCAAGTGCACTACATAAATCAACTTAATTCGTTATAAAACGATAACATTAGGCGGTGCAGTAATGGCTGCACTGATTCAACGGTGCTCTTGCGTGTAGCTATCACACCACAAAAATTGAAAAGTAAAAAAAAATTCATAGTGCGCTTACTTATATGATACACATCGAATATTAGATGCTCTCTTGTGTAACTAACATACCATAAAACCATAAAGTACTCACAATTTGATAGTGTGCTATATGAACGGTTGGAAACTATTTTTCAATGCACTAACGAGCATTAGGAGCACCTTCAACCCCATTTTAAAACTATAGAATACATATAAAGACGACCCTAGCACAGTGCGCTAAGGTCTCAGTAACACACCGATGCGTCTCATTAATGACTCACCATATACTATTTATATATTTAAAAGATATGAATTTTTTTCGCAAAGCGTTTGTTTTATTGTAAGGCACTGTTGGCATTGTGCTTGTGGTTCAATGTTACCAATGGTGATGCATTACTGTAATTAAGATGCACCATTTGTGAAAAAAAAACTAGCAAAAAAATATATATTTGATTTTAGTAAATAGGTTTTTACATGTATATTTATGAGATTGATTGATGCTATATATGTAACAGATATGTTAGCACCGAGAGGCATCTCGACAACAATAGGAACATGTTAAGCAGTACAACATTGTGTGAGAGTGGGAGGCAGAGGAGAAGGAGAGGGATTTGTACCCTTACCTGATTGCTCATTAGAATTGATCTTGTGTTGGTTTACAACCTCTTGAGTTTATAATAGGAGGCTACATTCCTCAAGGGGAACTCAACATTACTAGTTCAGTTGATTTGACGTTGGGATCATCGAAATAAAAGCGTTTCGTGTTGGTCTCGATCAATGGTTTCATTCGAATGAGGAGGACATATGTTTAATCACTAATCTATCTAGGAGAGAGGAGGATTTTCCTTGGTTCCCTGAGATCCCAGCTGGTGTTGCAAAAGAGAGTCAGCTATCCTACTCTTAGAGATATAGCAGTGACCACGTCATCGATCCAAGTGATTTTCAAGTGATCGGTGGATAGCTTCACATTTCCTCTTTCGATGTATATCATGTGAGGTGCCTCTCACTGTTGGTGACGACCATCATGCACCATACCACTAATGTGCATCGCATTAGTTTCCCTCTATTATTATATGTAGATTCTTTAGTGTAAAGACCTAGATGCATCAGGTGGTCCACCATTTTTTTAATTTTACTTTTGTTATGCTTTGGATCAATATTGTGCGTTGATGGATGGGAGGGTTAACTTCCCTTTCGGTTTAGATATTTTATTATTATTATTTCTATAGGTTTCCAGTCACCGGGCCATCATTTGACTACTGCCCTCCTAGGGCTATAACGAAGGTGAGTATGCACATGTGGGGGCAGATGATGTCCAAGTGGGGTAAAACTTAGTTCTCAGCCAAGACCACATCAAAGGTTCTAGAGATGTTAGGTAGTGAGGAAGACCATTCATTAGACCTAGTTCCATATCCATACATAGGATTCGATTGGAGAGCATGGCACAACATCTTCTTCAACCATGATGAGCCACCAGATGGGAGAGGTAATATTAGCATTATGTTTAAATTAATATAGTTAAAATTTATTCTGTTTATGTTAATTCATATGAAATATATTATAAATTGTTATATTAAATTATATTATGAAATTGTTTCATTATTGTTCTGTACTATATATTTTTGCAAACATTGGCATGTTTGATGGGGAGGAGTGACCTCTTTCCACACAGGAAGATGAGGAGATGTAGAAGCCTAAGGTGACACGGTATCATAGACCTGGCCCAATGTAGGATTGTTTATAGGCACCAATAGGATGTGGTAGATAGATTATGACATTGTTGGCGCAACAAGGGGTTGATCATCCTGTATGGGTGCACGACATTGTGTGACAACCTAACCTCACAGATATATGGAGTATGGTTACTTGTGATATGAAGAAATGGATGCAATGATTTTTTGTTTCATCCACTCGTTTAGCTGTTAGGAAGGATGACCATTCCTCATCTGATGAGGTTGAATATCCTCCTCCAACTCCTCCTCCATCAACTCCAACATCTCATCCAACACCTCCTCCTCCTCCTCCTCCATTATATATAGCATATCATATTATTGGTTGTGGAGCTTGATCTTCCATATTAATAGATATTATTGTTCACTTGTGTTTGTACCCCAATTTTATTGTACAATTATCCCAGTTGGGGGCCAATGTGGGTTCAGGGGCGAAGCCCTCGAAATTTTCTTTTGGGATGTTTGTTGGCCAACAGTTTGTGGACCCATGGTATTGGGTGACCTGTAGTGTTTTCCCATGGTAATTCCCCTATAAAAGGAAAGCATTGTAATACAAATGTGTATTGTATTGTAGCATTGTAAAAATAATCTTTGTGATTGTGTGAGAGAGACTATGAGAGAGAAGAGGAAGTGCAGTGGGGTTGTTGTAGGTTGTATCCCTTCATTTTGTTGGATGGTATAGTAATAAAGGAGTGGTAATTTCTATGTGGACATAGGCCATCTTGGGTGAACCACATTATATCTGTGTCTCTCTTATAATGTGTTTAATATTTTCATCTTATTTAATTGTTATTGCTCTGCGATCTTGTTTTTCTAACAATTGGCATCAGAGCCAAAAGGTCTATTTTCATGGTAAACTTGTAGTAAAGAAGGGTTACTAGCTCAAGTAGGAGCAATGGCAGAAGAAGGAAATTTTAGGTTCTAGAAATGTAATGACCAAAACCACCAGTTATGGAAGATGCAAATGGAGGACTATCTGTATCAGAAGGATCTATACTAGCGTTGGGCAAAAAAACAAAACAACCACTGACAATAAAGGATGGATAATGGGAGGTTCTTGATAGAAAGGCCATGGGAACAATACGACCGTGCCTCGCTTCGTTGGTGGCTTTCAATATCTCAAAAGAAAAGACAACAGAGGGTGTGATGAGTGCATTGGATAAACTCTATGAAAAACCCCTGACTTCCGACAAGGTATTTTTAATGAAGCGTTTATTTAATATGAAGATGTTAAAAGGTGGATATGTTGTTGATCATTTAAATGAATTTAATATGCTTACTAGTTAGCTAAGTTCTATAAAAGTGAAATTTGATGATGAAGTTAGGGATTTTCTAATATTGTGCTCATTGCCAAAAAGTTGGAATAGCTCGGTCATGGTTGTAAGTAACTATGTCCATGGTTCAAACACTCTTAAATTTGATGATGTTGTTGGTGCTATTCTTAGCGAGGAAATGTGAAGAAAAAAAACATGTGATACATTAGGTAATGTGTTGACCATGGAGAGCAGGGGAAGACAAAAGCAGAGAGGAAGGATCCTAGGTAATCACAACAAGTCTAAAATTGGCATATCCAAGTCCATATTTGGAAAGATAGAGTGTTGGAACTGTGGTAAGAGAGGACATCTAAAGAAAGACTTTAGAGCTCCAAAGAAGAAAGGAGATGGGAAACAAGATACTACTTTGGAAGCAAATGTAGCAAGCGATGTGTTACAAGATGATTTGATTCTTGCATTAGATAATACTAGTGATTAGTGGGTAGTAGATTCAGGGGATTCATGTAATTCTACACCCCATAGAAAATTCTTTCATGATTATGTTCCAGGTGATTTTGGACATGTTTTATTGGGGGATGATGAACCATGTAAAATTGTTGGAATGGGTAAGGTAACGATTAAGTTAACTAATGGAAATGAATGGCTGCTAAAAGATGTAAGTCATATTCCTGCTATGAAAAGAAATCTGATCTCAACAGGAGAATTGGGAGATAACGGTTGTTTTTCTACGTTTGGAAAAAAATGGTGGAAGATCACTAAAGGAGCACTGGCAATAACAAAAGGAGATATGATAGGTACATTGTATTTATGTCCTCATAATATTGATTATTTTATCTCTGTAGCTTCCACAGAAATAGGTGCAGCGTTGTGGCATCATAGGCTTGGCCACATGAGTGAGAAGGCGATGCAGATTCTCCACTCAAGGAAACTGCTTCCAAATTTGGAGCAGATAACTTTGGAATTCTGTGAGAACAGTGTTTATGGAAAATAGAAGAGAGTTAAATTTATCAGGGTTGGGAAACAAAAGAAGAGTGAAAAGTTAGGGCTTTCACATACATATGTATGGGGACCGACTAAGGTACAATCTCTTGGTGGCTCTCTTTATTATGTTATTTTTATTGATGACGCAACTATAAAAACTTGGTTTTATTGCATTAGACAGAAATATGATGTGTTTGCTACTTTTAAGAAGTGGAAAGATTTGGTTGAGAATGAGACAGAATTTTTTTTTGAAATGTATCAGATTTGATAATGGAGGTGAATACTGCATCAAGGATTTTGATAGTTATTGTTCATACAATGGGACCCACAGAGAGAATACAGTCCCTGGAACACCGCAAGAAATGGTGCGTCAAAAAGGATGAATAGAACAACCATGGAGCATGCAAGGTGTATGTGATTGAATGGAGGGTTTCCCTTACAGTTTTAGGCTAATGTTGTAGATACTATTGTTTATTTAATAAACATAGGTCCTTCAAGCACTTTGGATGGTGGGATTCCAAATGAGGAAAGGACATATAAAAAGGTAAACTACTCACTTCTGAGAACTTTTTCGTTGTGAAGCATTTGCCCATAATGATAAAGAAAATAGAATAAAGGTTGAGGCTGAATCCAAGAAATGTACCTTTATTGGATACAAGGTTGATGATTTTGGTTATTTCTTATGGGATTATGAAAATCACAAAATCATTAGGAGTAGATATGTAGTATTCAATGAAAAGGTTATGTACAAATATGAAAGAGGAAAAGGAAAAGATAGAGTACACAATGCTTGATGAAATAAAAGAAAATGAAGCTCCAAAGGCACCAAAAAATCAAGAGCAGCAATAGATACCTAAAAATCCTGCAAATGTAAGGATATATACCATGTTAAATAGACCTCTGAACGATTCTCTCCTTCACTGTATTAATTATTGATGACTGATTCTGGTGAACCGGAATGTTATGAAGAGGAAAAGCAGGTAGAAACTAAAAAGAACTGGGAGCAAGGGATGGATGAGGAGATGGACTCATTGGTAAGAAACCAAGAATCTTATTTGGTTGAGTTTCCTGCAGGAAAAAGGGCAGTGCAGAATAAATGGGTTTACAGGTCCAAGGAAGAAGACAAAGGAAATTAGAAGTGGTACAAGGATAAACTTGTTGTAAAGGGATTTGCACAAAAAAACGTATGAACTTTGATGAAATATTTTCTCCTGTTGTTAAAATGACTTCAATTAGGACTATTTTAAGTTTAGTGGCGATATAATATTTGCATCTTGAACAGTTAGATGTAAAACAACCTTTCTCCATGGGGATTTGGAGGAAGAGATTTATATGCAGCAACCACATGGATTTGAGGTCAAAGGGAAGTAGAATTTGGTTTGCATGCTGAAGAAGAGCTTATATGGTTTGAAACAAGATCCAAGGCAGTGGTATTTAAAATTTGATAAGTTTATGACAGAACAGGGTTATAGTATATGTCATTTTGACCACTGTGTTTATTTGAAGTGGCTAGACAATGGAAGATATATTATCATGTTATTGTATGTGGATGGCATGCTTGTTGCAGGGTCTAACATGAAAGATATAAATGTGCTCAAAAGGAAACTAGCCAAATCATTTCTGATTAAGGATTTGGGTGCTGCAAAGCAAATCCTTAGTATGAGAATAACAAGAGACATGGAAAATCACAAATTGAAATTGTCTCAAGGTGAGTACATAGAAAAGGTGTAGGAGAGGTTTAGAATGCAGAATGCAAAACCAGTTAGTACACCTTTGGCCAACCATTTCAAACTAAGTAAGGATATGTGTCCCAAGACACAGGAAGGAGATATAATACATGTCCAAGGTTCCCTACTCATCAACAATTGGCATCTTGATGTATGCAATGGTGTGCACAAGACCAGATATTACACATGCAATGGGAGTTGTGAGCAGGCATATGAACAATCCAGGTAAAGAGCATTGGAAAGCAATACAATGGATTCTTGGGTATTTGAGAGGTACCACTTCTCATGCATTATGTTTTGGAGGTTCATACACTATTCTATAGGGATATGTTGATTGAGATATGGTAAGTGATAAAGATAACAGGAGGAGCACCATGGGGTATGTCTTTATTGTGGGTGGAACAATAGTAAGTTGGATTTCGAAACGATAAAAGGTTGTTGCACTTTCAATAATGGAAGCAGTATGTTTATTATATCAAGGTTGGTAAAGAGATTATTTGGTTACAGAGGTTCATGGAGGAATTGGGTAAGCAGCAGGAGAATAGGAGGTTGTACAATTGCATCCAGAGTTCCATTCATCTTGCAAAGAACTCAACCTTTCATTCGAAGACTAAACATATACAATTCAAGTACCATTTCATAAGATATGTTCTAGAGGATGAACTATTAAAGTTGGAAAAGATACATACATGCCAAAATCCTGTAGACATGTTGACAAAGGTAGTAACGAGAGTGAAACGAAGTTCCTGCTCGGTTTTTGTTGGCCTTCAAGCATGAAGGTGAAAATGATAAATTTTCCAAGTCCAAGGTTCAGAGAATAGTCCAGTAAGTGCAGCAACGGTGGAGTTGTTGTGATTAGTATCCAAGTGGGAGATTGTTGGTTGTGGAGCCTGATCTTCCAGATTCAAAGATGTTATTGTTTAGTTGTGTTTGTACCCCAGTTTTACTGTACAGTCGTCCCAACTAGGGGGTGCGGGGGGGTCCCAGGAGCGAAGCCCCTGGAAGAAATTTTTGGGATGTTTGTTGGCTTACAGTTTGTGAACCCATGGTATGGGTGACCTGTAGTATTTTTCCATAGCAATTCCCCTATAAAAGGAAAGCATTGTAATACGGTTGTGTATTGTATTGTAGCATTGTAAAGCAAATCTCAACGATTGTGTGAGAGAGACTATGAGAGAGAGAAGAGGAAGTGTAACGAGGTTGCTGCAGGTTGTATCCCTTCATTTTGTTGGATGGTATAATAATAAAGGACTAACAATTTCTATGTGGATGTATCCCATCTTGGGTAAACCAAGTTATATTTATGTCTCTCTTTTAATGTGTTTAATATTTGCATCTTAATTGTTTAATTGTTATTGCTCTGCTATCCTATTTTTCTAACATGGAATCTACCACCACCTCCTTCTCCTCCTCCTCCTCCCTCATCAACTTCAATATCCCATCCACCTTCTTCTCCTCCTCCTCCTCCATAATATCCTTCATCTCGTCATCTACCCCCACTTGGCCCACCACGTCCATCTACTCAAATAATCCTACTCAATCGACTAGCCTGTCCTCCTCATCAACCTGACCATCCACCATTTCCTTCTTAAATAACCTCTATTATATTGAAGATGCAATGCTCAGAGGGGGTATGATTCATCATGATGAACCTATCTATACTTATATCTGGGATGGTTTTTTCCCTTGTAGATGTATTGATTACTTTGGTTCTACTGGTGGAAGTGTTGATGCCTATGTCTCTACTGGCGGAGATGTTGATGCCTCTAGCTCTATTGGTGGAGGTGTCAATACCTCTAGATCTAGTGGGAGAGATATTAATGCCTCTGGTTTCAGAGGTGGACCATATTTGTTATAGCAGTTATTGGACTCAAGATATATATTTGGCATGTATCATCAGTTTGTTGTTATATATATATGTGTGTGTGTGTGTGTGATGTTGATGTTGATGTTTATTTTTATTTATATGTTGATGTTGATGTGTTTGTTAAGTCAGGTTAAATGATGTTTGTTAGATGCGTGTGATGGTTATGTTATATAATGCAACTTGTATTTTGTTAGATGGTATTATTAGATTTGTGTGTTAGATTATGTAATTAGGTAATGTTTATGATGGTACTTTCATGTTTATGATGGTATATTGATGATGGTATGTTTATGTTTGTGTGGTGAAAATGATGACGTTAGCACATTTATGTTTATGATGGTATGATGATGTTTCAGTGTTTCTGTTTATTATGGTATGATGATGTTTATGTTTATGTTTGTTAAGTGGTGAAAATGATGATGATGGTATGTTAGATGATGTTTATTGCTTTTATATGTAATCACTATATGCTTATCTTACATGATCTTAGGTGATATTAGATGTGAATGCTCATGTTTGCTTATAGATGTGTCTATCAGATGTGATTGTTAGATGTGTAATATCAAAAATAAATTCCTCCAACTCGATAGTGTGTATACACATCATGCATTTTAAATTGTGGAAAAACGTCATGCATATTTGTTTTGAAAAATTGTGACACTTGTTTATTAAAAAACATCGATAATGTCTTCTTCCTTATAGTGTAGTTACTATTATAAGGTTACAATAAATGTAAACAATTTTGTGAACTTCTATTATAAAATATTATAGGTAAAAAATATTTCACATGCAATTATATCTTAGGGATATTTAAATTAATTAATTTAAAAATTATTTTAATAATACAATGCATTTCACTCCTCTATAACAAATATTTGTTTATATTAATTTATCAAGAACTTAAAAATTGCCTTTAATGCATCTTAATGTTACATGTAATTAAACAAAAATCATAGTTACTCATATGAATAATATATGAAAGTGAAGTGATGCAACTATTATATGTTTTGATCTTCTGAGAACTCTTCCTAAATTGACGCATTTCTTCACCCTAATTTAACCATAAATGGATTGTACATGCAAAGATAAATTCCCAATTTAAGTATGATTTAATACTTATACCATAGTGATATTTTTAAGTGTATTTCTATAATTTTTACATGATGTAATTAACTTCATATTTGGGGGGTAATGCTTAAAATATATGAATTCAAATCGTCTCTATATTTTCCTATTTATTAACACGATTTAATAAACAAGCTTTAATATCCATAGCATGATAAATCAACATATTCGTGTCATAGTTTAAAGTAGTGTTTTCAAGGCTTTTCTGTCTTAACAACTTCAATTTCATATTCATAATTAATTACAAAACGTATGACTAATATAAAGATTCACAAGTAAGTGCTTTTTATTCAATGTTATTTTCATAAATAATAATATATATTTAGTGAACGTAACCTGAAACCATTCTTTCTAATGGGTGTTGTCATTGCTTTATTGCTTTCACATAATACATAGTAAGTGATGAATGAGCTAACAAAAAGGCACGGTGAATAAAAAGTGAACTAGTTAAACCAAAGAAAAGAGAAACAATGGTAAAAAGAAACAATCTGAAGCTAACTTCCATGACAAGCTCCCAATAAAAAATCTCATTTGAAAAATAAGAAAATGAATTCTTATGCTTCAAATACCACACAAATGCAATGTATAAGTGTCTAAGTATAATAAATTCATGAAATCCACCTTGTTATTCGGATGAGAGTAGTTGAAATTACAACAAACAATAAACATGACTAACATCAATGATAATTTGCAATATAATTAGTTGATTTTGATCCACTTGTAATTATAATACAATAATTTAGATGATGAAAACCACAATAGAATGAATTAAATGGAAAGAAAGAAAGGTCATCTCTAACGATGGATAATCACATACAATCATTCACAATCACAAACATCTTGATAGACAAACAAATTTTGCATTATATTGATTGTTACCAATTAAAATGTTTAAAAAAATCTGGTAATCAACTTTCCATTTTTGTAGTCATAATGATAAAAATTAACAATATAATTCAAGAATTAAAGATAACATTAATAAATGATATATCAAAACTGTAAATCATGAAATAAAACACGTACATTTCACTCTTTGTTGCCATCGCCCTCATTATCTTCCTCGCTTGGCATGATAGCATTGTTGTTCTAAAAAATATGTTTAGATCTAGGTTTATGTCTTAATACAAACCACCAATCCCTATCCAACACATATGGGTAAAAAAACATTTGGTTGTAGTGTTTTGGGAAAACGTAAGGCTCCTTAATTTCATCCCACATCCCTCTAGATTTGATACATATTAGCCCACTGTCATGATCTTCCTTTACATTATTCTTGTCGAATGTGTCCCACCACTTGGAACCTAAAAATAACACACTGGAAAGATGAGAATTCCACTTGAATGGTCTCTTGTATCTTTTTGACATAACCCAACTTCCCCCCTTTTAGGTTTTGATTGCAGTGTCTAGCACAACTAGATTGATCGAACTCAACTTCCACCCCACAGTCTTGGGTCGTCCATCATTGGCATCCTCAATGTGAAAATGATGCTCATATACCCACATAGATGAGAACAAATTTCCCACATAAAAGCGAACAAATGATGGTGTCATATGTCTAATAACTTGACCATTAATATATAAAATATAGATGATATAATTGAAATGTGCATATATGATCCGGATTTATGCAGGAATGCAACAGAATACACAAATAACCATAGAAACAAATATGCAGTGGAAATAACACTTCATTTCATTAATCAATAGCTGAAACTGGTTTACATACATAATGGAAATAAACTAGCTAGAGTGTTGGTAGCTTATCTCTGAGAAAAGATGTGGCGGCTACATGCCTTTGAACTTAGTGTTCCAATGAGGATCGAAGGCCTATATATTATTGAGAAACAATTGAAATCCTACACATCCAAAAAACCAACCCTAGGAGGTGAAATGCCAGAATGTGGGCCCCGTTGGGTAACTTGGTACATCAATTTCCTGGGGTCGTAAATTTAGCATACTACCTCCGTTTGACGCGCATGATATATTGTTAGAAAGATCTATTTAAGGACTACATCCATAAGCATCAAATATCGCATTCAAAATGAACTCGTATTTTCCCAACCATTCAATGCCAAAAAAACGTCGTTTAGGGCCTCAAAACGGCTACGGAAGTTTAGGACCTGAAAACTGCCAAAAATAGTAAATTGTGCTACAATTAAGGAAACTAGAAAACTAAAAGAAACAATGGTGGGGGTCCAAGTGGAATAGGTGNTCTCCATTGCATTGAGTTCCTCTATGAGTCGAGGAAACTTCTGCTGAACTTGGTCCCTGGTGAGCCACTTTCCCTGGTGAAGGAGTTGGCATGCTTTGACAACTAGATATAGCTGGATCTTCTGCTGGCGGGTGTTCTTGATCTGTGTGTCCATAATTTGATCAATTATGGCTTGTTCCATGTAGTCGGGGTTTAACTCTGTTGGTGTGAGTTGTTCTGCCACGTCTAATGTGTCCAGTAGAGGTGGAAAGTAGGGCCGAAGGCGGTCCACATTAAACACTGGGTGCAGACCAAGGAATGGTGGAATACTAAGCTCGAAGGCATTGTCCCCGACAGCCTTGGTGATGGTGTATGGCCCATATCGGAGCAAGCGAAGCTTGCGGTGGGGTCCAAAGAGGCGGTCCTTCTGCAAATGTAGCCACACTTTGTCGCCCACCTGGAATTTGTGTTGCACCTGATGCTGATCATGTCGTTGCTTGTACTTAGCATTAGATCTATCCAATATGTCATGAAACTATTGGTGAATGTGCTGAATGCGCTCAATGAAGTTGTTCGCCTTGGAAACTTCAGATCGGATATGAGCTGAATCTGCCTGAGTAGCTGCAAATGGCATGGCTACGTCAATGGGACATAATGGTTGGAATCCCAAGCCCACCTAAAAGGGGATGTGGTTGGTTGAGATTTGTAGGGCCCAGTTATAGCTTTTTTGTACATAGGGGAGGCTCTCATCCCATGTGTGTGGATGCTTTGACTTGTACATGCGCAAAATGTGTACGATCATCCTATTGACGACCTCTGTCTAGCCATCAGTCTGGGGATGGAAAGCTGTGGACTATGTGAGCTTGGTATCTAGCATTGACCATAGGCTAGACCAAAATGTACTAAGGAACATGTTGTCCCGATCTGAGATTATAGACTGTGGGATCCCAAAGTGTACCCACACTCATTCAAAGAAGAGTTTAGCAGTGGCTTCTATTGTGATATTCTTCTTGCAAGCCACAATTATGGCCATCTTTGAAAATCTATCAACAACCACAAACACAAAGTCGTTGTTGTGCTTAGTAGAAGGAAGGCCCGACATCTAATACATGGAGATGGATTCCGAAGGTTGACTAGGGGTAGGAAACAAAGTATAAATGCCTTACTTCTTGATGGATGGTTTGGCAATGGCGTAGGAAGTGTAGGATCGGATCGACTTCCCGACGTCCTATCAAAGGTTCAGCCAATAGAAATACTTCTGCAATACTGCCACTATTTTCTCAACCCCAAAATGCCCAGCGACCCGACTGTATTGCGCTTCCCAAATCATCTCGGCACGCTCGCTTAAAGGAACACAAAGGTGTCCCATGTGACATAGTAGTACATCCTAGAGGTGAAATTTTGGATCTTGTTTTCCCTCCAAGAGTGTCTGGTATGTGTGGTTGAATTCTGGATCACTCTTGTAGAGAAGCAGCCAATCAGAAGTCTCGTTCCCACAAGAGTTGAGCACGGTGGTTATCGCCACAATCGGTGGTCGGCTAAGGCAGTCTGCAACATTATTGGTGCTTCCCATCTTGTACTTAATGTTTAAATGAAACTGTTGTAGATATGTGGACCACTTCTGATGGCGATCGTTCTATAACTTCCCTTGTGTATGAACTGCAAGGGTCGGTGGTCTGTGTGGATAATCGTTTCCTTCCCCAAAATGTAATGCTTCCATTGTCGGTAAGCCTGTACAATGGAATACATCTATTTGTCATAAGTGTAGATATGTGGACCACTTCTGATGGCGATCGTTCTATAACTTCCCTTGTGTCTGTATGAACTGCAAGGGTCAGTGGTCTGTGTGGATAATCATTTCCTTCCCCAAAATGTAATGCTTCCATTGTCGGTAAGCCTGTACAATGGAATACATCTATTTGTCATAAGTGGGATATTTGCGGACTGTGTCGGACAGTGTATCACTGTGATATGCAACTGGATGCCCTTGTTGAGTAAGGACTTCCCCAATAGCATAGTTAGAGGCATCTATCTCAATCTCAAATGGTTGTTGCAAGTATGGTAATGTGAGCACTGGGGCACAACAGAGGCGATGTCTCAATTCTGCAGACGCTTTCTGTTGAGTTTTTGACCAAAATAATTTTGCTTTCACTCCTCCCTTGGTGACTTCACTCAAGGGCCAAGTGATATGAGAGAATCCCAACACGAATCTGCGTTAGAAATTAGCAAGGCCCAGAAAGCTGCGAAGCTCTGTTAGAGTAGTTGGGGCTGGCCAATCCTGAATGACTTGGATCTTGGTTGGATCCACATGTACCCCACACTCATCAATAATGTATCCCAAATACTGAACGTGGGTCATGCCAAAAGTTCACTTGTCCAAATTGGCACACAACTTGTGCTGCCGCAATGTTTGGAGGACCTGTCGGATGTGGTGGAGGTGCTCTTCCCAAGTCTGGCTGAATATCAGGATGTCATCCAAGGACACTTCTACAAATGATTTGGTGAATGGCCACAAGATGTTGTCCATCAGTCTCATGAAGGTTGCAGGAGCATTCGTCAGCCCGAAAGGCATGACCAACCATTCGAAAAGGCCCTCCTTGGCTTTGAAGGCAGTCTTCCACACATCGATCGGTTTGAACAGTACTTGGTGATACCTGAATTTTAAGTCAATCTTGCTAAAATATTTCACCCCTTTAAGCTAGTCCAGGAGGTCATCAATCCATGGGATCGGGTACCTATTCCGGACAATGATCTTATTCAGCACCCGGTAGTCAATACAGAGTCTCCAAGTCCCATTCTTCTTCTGTACCAACACGATCAAGCTCCCATAGGGTGATGAAATTGGCCGGATGTTACCCTTTTGCAGAAGCTCTTGAATTTGCCTCTTGATTTCATCATTCTCCAGAACAGAGCGTTGATAGATCAGTCCATTGGGAAGCGGCGCACCTGGGGTCAGATCAATGGGGTGCTTGACCTGAAAGTGGAGAGGCACCCTAGTGGGTGAGGTGAATATGTCTCGGTACTCCTCCATGACCTTGTCCATTTGTTGTTGTCGTGCGGAGGGGCCCTATCTGGAGGTCATGGCCATGATCTTCTTCTTTCCCTGCGGGCAGATCATCAAGAAAACAAACTTCCCGGTTTTGGAAATGAGCTTACTGCATTGTTTTGCAGTAACCAAAGAGATAGCGACAGGAGGTGGTACCTCTGGTAACCTGTACAAATTATTTCCCAAAGTAATAATAATAGCTTGAGTATGGGACTCATACACAGCATGTTGCTTCCATAAGTATGGTTGACCTAATAATACATCACAAACATCAAGAGGAGCAATATCACATAATACCTCATCGGTGAAGGGCTTGATGTTGTAGGGAAGGAGACATTGGTGAAGCCACCTAATGGTGTACGACTGCGGGTGTGCTGTGGTCGGCAAACCCATCCGCTTCACAACCTCTGCTGAAATCAAGTTCTTTTGGCTCCCACTGTTGACAATGAAATGTAGTGGGGAACCCTTTACCCACATCTCGGAGTGGAAAAGACACTCCTCCTCCTCTGAATCTTCTAGTTATTCCTTTTGGATCTTCGTGGTGGTAATGGTGGTGTTGGGTTCTACATCGATAATCTTCTTCCATCTGTCATTCCCCTTCTCGAGTTCTGATTTAGTGTCAGAGTATGCATCTAATTTAGAAGCCTTTATCTCGGCCACCAGTGATTGCTTGGCCTAACACTCACTTGTATTGTGAGTGGGGCTCTTATGGAACTCGCACCACTTTCCTGCTTCCTTCTTTGGCTTTGTAGTGTTTCTCTTTGCTTGCAACTTTGGCAAGTTTTCTTGAGTCGTAATGCCTTGGCTGTGTCCTTGGTTTTGTGGTTTGGGGGCACCTTTCCCTTGCTTCTGATTTGCAGATCCAAAGTCTTGCTTTTTCTGTTTGAATTTTTGCTCAATTTTGGCAGCATATCGATATGTCGTACCAAGCGAGGAGATGTCGAGGAACTCCATTTCCTCTTGAATGTATCGATGCAGACAACTACAGTACTTCAGCACCAAATGTTTCTCTGAATATTTGATACCCAACTTGGTGCGCAGGGTATGGAATAGATTCGTCAGCTCATGCACATCTTGATCTCTTTCTTGCTGTAGCGTAGTCCATTGTATGTACTTGTCCTCATAGCTCCCCACCAAATAATATTGTCCCTTTATGGCATCTTGAAAAGAATTCCAAGTGGGTACGACCGAGAACAGAGAGGGTTCCTCCTTGTCCTTTCTCTCACAGTAGGTTTCCCACCAGTCCTTGACACGGGGGCGGCTTTGAGTAGATAAAAAGTAATCTTTTCTCGGTCAGAAAAGTCATGAACCGATAAATATCCTTCTAATAGATTCAACCATCTATCTACGACATCTACATCTATTCGACCATCAAATATGGGAATGTCAAAGTTTACTTGTACCTTAAAAGGGGTTGCGCCTCCAGAGTGGCTGCTAGATGCAGATGTGCCGCCAGTGGGAAGTCGTTGAAGGATCTGGGCGAAGTTATCCACCATCGCGTTAGTTTGTTTTTCAAGGGCCTCCTCGAGCAGCATTTTTATAGGATCTTTTGCACCCTCGTCTTTCTTTTCATCTCCCGTGGGTGGTCGTCGGGATTTGCAAGGCTGATCTTGCAAAGGTTCAACCAGATCGATCCCTAACTCTTTATACCCTGCCCTCGTTGGGGACACGCAAAGAAGGATCAAGAAAGAACAGATTGATCTTATACCACTGATCTAGATTTATGCAGGAACACAATAGAATACACAAATAACCATAGAAACAAATATGCAATGGAAATAACACTTCATTTCATTAATCAATAACTGAAACTGGTTTACATACAGAATGGAAATAAACTAGCTAGAGTGCTGGTAGCTTATCTCTGAGAAGAGATGTGGCAGCTACATGCCTCTGAACTTTGTGTTCCAATGAGGCTCGAAGGCCTATATATTATTGAGAAACAATGGAAAACCTACACATCCAAAAACCTAACCCTAGGAGGTGAAACGCCAGAATGTGGGCCCCGTTGGGTAACTTGGTACATCAATTTCCCGGGGTCGTAACTTTAGCATACTACCTCTGTTTGACGCACATGATACATCATTAGAAAGATCTATTTAAGGACTACATCCTTAATTGACAAATATTAAGTTCGAAATGAACTCATATTTTTTCGACCATTCGATGCCAAAAAAACATCATTTAGGGCCTCAAAATGGCTCCGAAAGTTTAGGACCTCAAAACTGTCAAAAATAGTAAATTGTGCTACAATTAAGGAAACTGGAAAACTGAAAGAAACAATGGTGGGGGTCCAATTGGAATAGGTGGGTGGCCACCAATATCCTCCTGGATCAATATAAAAGTTAGAAATGTATAACATACATATATTATTACCAAGTTGTTGCACTGAATCCCTATGTTTAGCGCATCCTCAGCATTTGGGTAACGACCATATGCACCATATTTCTCGTTGACTTGGTCAGCAACCCAACTATTGGAGCATATCATTGGCATATTTTGTTTTAAGTGGTTTAGATAATCCATGCTTCTACTGTTCAACCATTTGAATTATTGCCTATAAATGTCCCGTTTCCTCTTCTTCTCTTCATACAACGCAACCCACTGTTGTGTTGCCTCCATGTTGTAAAGAATGAATTTATTGATGGAATCAATTTCTGGTTTTTTTTTGTATTCTTTAAATCAAATCAACATATAGTACATATGAGATCAAATAAAGATTATGAATTTCATTGTGAATATAAGTGGCGGAAGATAAATTACTTACTCTTTATCACGTGCCTTTTTCTGTTCGTTTGGAGTAGATCCCCATCCTTTTTGTCTTCATCACATTCATCATCCCAAATCATTGTTCCTGGTGTGTGGTCAATTTGCTTGATGTACTCACTGCCATAATATAACAACTCATATACTATGTATCCCTTTTCCATAGACCCATCGGGATTCACCCTTTGTCGAACAAACCCCTTCAATTTTTTCATGTACTTCTCCAAGAAGAACATCCAATGACATGATACCATCACAACTAATTCAACCTCATTGAATAGGTGAATTAGAAAATGAACCTACAACTCCATGAAACTCGTTAACAATTCCTTCTTAAACATACAAACATTCTCAACTATCTCTTGATGCCACCGTGGAATGCTAGTGATGTCAATCTACTTTGATGTGATCCATCGTACAAATGCAGATATTTTAGATATGGCATGCCATAGGTCATCGAGAAAGTTGTGGTTCACACACCCACACATGAATAATGGATAATGACAATACAAATTGAACATAAAAAATTAATTTCATCTTAACTTGTGTGGTAAAATATATAAATAAAAAATAAAAACATTCTTTTGACATTATACATACCCTTAGAAGGCTGATATGATCATATGATTTCAAACCCAACAAATGTTTGTCTACAATGAAACAACATCGTAGAGTAGACCTATATAAAGAAGGAGCCTTCACACCCAATATATAAACTTCCTTTTCCAAAGAAAGATCGTCTTTCTTCAAAACCCATGGGACATCGCCTTCTTTAAATGACCAAGACAGGCCAACCTCTCCTCTATTTTCTTGTCTTATCAAATGCTTCTTTTTAGTATTTGAAGAAATAAAATATCTCATGATGTCCTACATGTCACTTTGTTTCGATGATATGTGCCACCAAAAATAAGATGAAACATTTTTAAATATATTAAATATGTGACATCCAACATGTCACATTTTTAAATATGTGCCACCAAAAAAGAAACCAATGTGATATTTTTCTTGAATTTGTAGTAATACTGTACTTAATAATATTCACTAATATGTTTCAAGCAATTTAATTCACATATGTTGAATGTTATGCAGAGACTGACATCAGCAAAAGGGAATGTCATCATAAGAAGAAAAAAAACTGATGGATTAAATGTTGATGAATTGGTCCTTAGCTCATTTATAGTGGTGCTAGAAGTGAATGAAAATGGAATTTGTTTATATAAAAATATGAGAGATATAGTGGAAAGAATGTATAGATGTACTTTCCACCTATAGTACAGAGATCAATCCAATGAGTTCAAGAATTAGGTTATATCTAAACTATAGGAGGCATTTCCAGAGCAATGGTCAACGAGACCTGTCAGGCCTGCAATGGCAAAAACATACAACAACAAAAAAGAAAATTCAAAAAGTAATATTGCTAAACATGTTTTTATAGAATATGTACCTACCATTACAAACTTCATTCCTTTAATAATATTAATTCTGTTATACTTCTTTTTCATATCAGCTTAAAAATGCTTTAATGTTATTTTACATTTTCAAGAAGATTATGAAAACCCCAAAGGATGAACGAGGTGATATCCAAAATATGCCAGTGGGGATGTCAAAAAAAGTGTACAAGGAGATGGTCAAGGAAATGGACATAATTGCATCGTAGGAAAAGCCATCCCAACAACAACGTGCTTCAAATGTATGAAATCATTGAATTTTTCTATTATCCACATCTAATGAATTAAATTAGCATTAAATATTATTTTTCAATTGTTTTATTGCAGAAAAGAAAAGAAAATGGAACCCATTTAGAACATAAGACAAGACGACAAGGAAAAAAATGGTTGATAGCAAAGTTTGTGAGTAGTTGTGATTTCCTTATAATAGCTTACGATTTCATATTGGTTGTGATCTATATATTTTAATTTTATTTACACTAGCCATCCTTGGATGTCTTCAAACAAGTGTTAGCATACCAAGAAGAGCCATGAAAAAAAATTGATTGACATTAGGTTAAGTATGGATTATGAGTATATGTTGGCGTATCAAAAATCAATTGTGGATTTTGTAAGTATCTATGCTTTTTTACTTCTTTTATTTTATAAGCGATAGAACAACAAAAATTTGGTATATTAAATCTATGATTTCTTACGAGGTATAAAACTTGCAGGAAACAAAGTATGGAGTGGAGCCATGAGACATGACATGACATGGTTGTTAGGAGAAGGCACGACACATGGTTTTGAAAGAATGTGTATAATTCAGGACTCAATTTTTTCTATGGTATCTCATTTTTCAACTTACATTCATGTATAATATCTATTTTAATTTTCATTATTCCCAGCAATGTTTATACACACTCATTACACTTTATTTTTATGTTTGTATATGGAAGTTGAAGAAGAGGAAAACAATAGAGGCAATAAAAAAACATTCGTCGAAATAACCCAAATCATGTAAGTATGTTAAGCATTGACAACAATTCCAGAGAAGAATGATGATCCATATATTTTAGATGTTAATGCAATTAATTGTATATTTTGAAAAAATTGTCTGTGAAAATCATACATTTTGTATAATGTATTGGACATAGTGTCCCAATTGAAAGTCAATGGGTTACCAATATGTGTAACAATTACATGCATGTTGACATTTTGGTTATTGTGGAGTTTATGTTGTCCCATTTTGTATGACACAGCACATCTTATTGATATATAATATTACAAAGTTTTTCATTCTATTGCATTATCCAATGTCATTGTGAAATGTTACATTACTAATTAAATTGGATTATTAAATATTACAATAGATGTGGAAATTTATGATATAACAAATTAATCCAAACATCATATCCAAATGCAATAATTAACATTCAAATGAATACTACTATAACAAATATTTCGATTTATAATGGAATTAACCAAAATAAAAATAAAATATAGATTTTGCAATGCAATGTCAGTAGTCATTGCTCACCAAACATAAAATAATATGTGGTGCTTTCTATAGTTCCAATCACATCAATGTGTTTAATACCATGTTGCATCGATGCACTTTAAGCAATGTAGCATCGGTCTGTAGAATGCAACAGGGGCCCAGTGCAATATAATACTCGTTGCATGCATTGGTGCTTATTGTGATGTTATGTCCCAATGCGCTACATTATAATTAACATCACTATTAAGTTTTAAATATATAGATACAATCAAAGTCTCAGTCAACTTTGCCAGTGTGTTTATCTTCGCTTATTGCACCGATGCATAAAATGTTATAAAGCACTAGTTCTTGTAATAATTTTGGTGCACACTGGTGCATATAATGGTTTCTACCGATGTTGTATGTTTCTTTTAAATGCACTGGTGCATTTTTCTTTTTCTCACATCGATGTGTTTGCTTGAATAAAGCGCACCACAAAAAAAACCTCCGCAAAAGCTTCCGCTCGTTGATTTTTTTTAGTTATAATACAATACAAAAAACCCTTCATTAAAATATCTGATACCATTTGCGGAGGTTGTAGTGGAGGTTCTTTTTAGATCTTTTCCCAATCTTGTAACACTAAAAACCTTTGTTATAACCTTCGCTACAGGTCCTTTTCCTTGTAATGGTGGAAAAATATATGGAAGTAAAAGCTCCAAAGAATATCATAATAATTTTGTGGACCTTTTTTTATTAGGATTATTGATACTTTACATTGTTGACTATTTTATTATTTGAGGGTATTTAAGATGTGAGAATGACTCGACTTTTGTTTCATGGATACATCCAGATTAAATATATGTTTAAAATTATTTTGGTTAATATATTATTTATTATGGTTAAACATGATGATCATGTTTTAATTATGGTTATATGAAGCCCATTTTAATTTTAATAAATGTTATGATTAAGTTAATTTATTTATGATATTGAAATTGATATATTATTGCAAAACTATCGTTAACCTACCTAGTGTGATAGCTAGGATTCGCAAGTGCAGGTGCAGGGTTGCTAGCTTGAGCAAAGTTATACTCCATGTATTCGAACACGTAATAGAGTATAACGATGAAAATATGCATTTCAGAAGGAAAATATGGATGCACTACTATAATTTTCCTAATGGTGTGAAATTTATATAAAATCTACATTTTGTTATTAATTTTCTCTTCAATGGTTTATAAATTCACACAAATGAAATATCAAGAGTAGATATTGGTGATCCTAATGTACATCCTTCATTCTCATATCTTATGTCTATTCTCAAGTTGTTGTAGAAGCTTGTCACTCTATCAAAGAGACATGTAAATTTTAATCACACACTTCTACATGAATTGAATATAAATGAAAACATAGCCATTAATTATTTGTCATATCCTAGGGTTCAAATATTTTTCCTTCATTTGTATAATTTATATCGATTTGTTGCTCATATTCATTTATTATGCTTTGGTGGAAAGGCTAATGCAAATCTACAACATTAGAGATGAAATTTCTGATGGTACAAAGGTAAGACATAGTGCCCAATTGGAAATATACAACTTTCATTTTCACACATTGCACTTGTGTTTACTTTATATTGAAAACATGAAAGAGAAGTCTACATTTTAAATTCTAGTAGAATTATTATGAGACAAGGAAGTTGAATGAATACTATGATAATTTTGAAATTTTGAGATTATAATTGAACATATTGTATGATTTTTGCACAATAGACTTGTAATATTGTGCAAGAAAGAGGGTTGATGGCTATGCTAAGTGTTGGATCGAACCCTTAGACATGCATTTCTTGTAAGGAAAAATAGGGAAAGAGAGAGCTCATCCTAACATAATGAAATATTCCATCTAGGCATAATTTACTTGGTGACATGTCATTTAGTTTACATTAATTAGAAGTTCAATTGTTTGCTTATGGTATTGCTTTGTTTAGTTCATTATTATCTTGAGGGAATGGATTTTGTTAAAAATGGCTAGTTTTTTTCCTCGAAAAAAAATACGCAGTCAGTTTATATTGAAAATAAATCACCTTGTACATAAGAAAAAAGGCCTTACTTCTAGTAATTATTACATAAAATGATAGTGATATGTCATGAGCATAAAACTAAGATCCTATCTTATACATTAAACTATAAGAAACTAACATATCTATTTCAACTTTATTACATTTGTTTCATATGATATAAAAAAAATCATCCTTCATTAAAAAAAGATGTAACCTCAAAATAAACCCTGCAAATCCTCTTGTGCCCCTTTTGACTTTATCTCAGATGTGGTCTTGGGCCATATTTTGTTAGTGTGTTATTCACCATCTCCCATCGATTCCAAGTACCCATTCCAATCTGTATACCAGTCTTTGACAATTGATCTTCCATTTGATTCCTTTCTCTATAGATGTGCTCAAATTTTATTTTCTGAAATAGTCCAACCAATCTATATATATCTTCATAGACAGGATTAAGTAATACATTTCTTGGGTATCTCCTCTATCTCATCCAACCAATAATTATTTTAGAATCCCCAAATACGTACAATTTCTGAATACCCTTCATATTATCCAACCCCGAGGAAAGCTTTAAATCGATTAAGTTTGTTATGTTGTTAGTATTATCCCCCAATCTTGTAGAAAATTTAATCCAGTGTGTATCAATTATATAAAGAATTCCACCTGACCCATCTTGTTTTGGAGTGTCGTGTGAGGCACCATCAAAGTATGAACAACAACTAGTCTTGTTAACTATCTCCTCCACTATCCTCCTTACTTCATGTATATCTACACCCTGTGGGGAGTGGCTTAATATTGCAATAATTTTTTAAGCATTAATTGTAAGAGGAATGTGTGCATTCTCAAATATGGCTTTATTTCTTGAGAATTTAACCCCCCATATGAGAATAACAGGTAAATCCATATAATCCTTAAAGGAAACATTGTTAGTACAAGATTCCATATCTCCTTCACAACCTTGTCTTTCCCATATGATCTGTAAACCACAAGCTTGTGATACAAATTCCCACATCTTTCTAATATTGAGAATAACGATAAATAAATGTTCAATATTCTCACCACTGTCTTTGCAAAGAGGGCATCTTCCATGGCCACACTAGAATATTTTAAGCATGATATCCCAAACATGCACCTTTTTAGAGAGGGCAAACCATAACAAGATATTTGACTTTAAAGGACACATGTACTTCCAAATAGCTATGAACCACCCGCATGGTTCACATAAATCTTCTTCTTCTATGATGACCTTGTAGCAAATCCTGTAGGTATAGTAACCTCATGTAGCATTCTATGACCATATTAATACATCATCATGGTCCACCAATCTAACATGATTGTCTTGAAGAGTTGTTTTATACCTTTTCTAGTTATCTTTGTCCACCTCATCCTTAAACCCTAGGTATTATGCCTTTAACCATTCTTGTCTCATAATAGTAGTATTGACTAGATCGCCAATATGCTCCAGAAAGATATAATCATAATCCACCACAGATTCTACCATAGCTAGAGTAAGCATATGAGCCCCATTGCATCCTACCCATGTTTCATGTCCCACTCTTACCTTCCTTCCATTCCTAACACTCCATTCTAGCCATTTTCTCTATAACTTCAAAATCTATTATCAAGGCTTTCCACTTAATTGAAACATTCCTAATTATTTTTTCTCTACTTCTAAGGAATTCCTCAATAGTTAAAGGAGACATATATTTTTGATATACAACTTTCACCCATAATCCCTCTCCTTTCCAACCACCTTTAGTATCTAATGCCTTTGCAAAATAATGTGGGTTCTTTAAACCCCAGCCACCCATTTCCTTTGGCCAAGCTATCTTATTCCGGGAAACCCACTTATCGTCTTGTTTTTCCTTCCATAAGAATATATAACTTGGATTCCTAATTTGATCCAGTATACATGTTGTAGGTACAAAGGCCAAAGACACCCAATACACTCGGATGACTTCTAAACGACTAGTTATATGGGAATGGACAACTTATAAATTGTCTACATACATTCAATTTTTTCCTAACATTGATTAGAGATGGAAACAATAATATGTGTATTGCTAAGATGAAGATTATTATATTTGATTCCATTTCGTCATCTATAAGTAATTCAAATGCACGTTGGTTGAAATTTGGCTTTTGCAATATTTTGAACTGAGGTGAAAACTACATTGGTGCTTTTTAAGGATCGACGTTTTGATCTCTCTCTCAGATCATCATCAAGAGTGCCCACTTAAAAAATATAATCAAGAGGCCAAAGATCCGCTTAAATATGGTTTGGTTATTGGTTTCGTTTGAGTGTGAGGTTGTTATCTGGTCGGTTAGGTTGGGATTTTATTTCAAAGTATTCAATCTTTTCATTAGGATTTAGTAATTGAAAATTCAAAAAATTGCTTTAATTTTTTAATATTAATTTTATTTTAAGGTTTAGAATATTAGAAATTTTTTTTTTTATGAATTGAGCTATGAAATTATATAATTATTAAGGATTTTAAATATTTAAGATTTAAGATTTAAGATTTAAAATTATTAAATTATTTAGGTATTTAAGATTTTTTTTAACTATTTAATTATCTAAGATTTAGGATTTAATATTAATTTAAGATTTAAATCCTAATTAAATTTACGATTTAAATTATTTAAGATTTAAAAATATTTAGATTATTTAATTATTTAAAAATGATTAAAAGTGTTATTTTTATTTTAAAGAGCTATGTAATAAGGTTCCTTAAAAGTATTCTAACCAAGTATTAAAATAAACCCCAACACTTGGACTAAAGGGCTTTTTAAGTAAGATGTATTAAAAGTATTCTTTGTAACCTAGAGTATTCTTTCTTTTCTTCTTCTTCTTATTTTTTTTTTTAAATTGGCATATTCTTTTTAAGGAACGTAAGAATGAAATTAATGATAAAAGAGGAGAGGACTCTACGGTTAAGGGTGGACTAGGGCAGTGAACAAAGTGGGAGCGAATAAAGTGGGGGAGACAACCTCTTTGGGCCTTAGGGGTTCTACAAGGAGTGTTTTTTGAGTGAGAATAGAAGGGGAAGCCATGTGTCACTAAGTTTTGTGCCATCATCTCTATTTAAGCAACCATTAGTCATGTTGATTTCTATCTTCTCTCTTATTTTCCGTTTAGTTAGGTTGTCTTCCCTTGCAACAACCTTAGCATTCTCCAGACAAATGTGGTGTTGGGTAAGGTGAGCGTGTTCGACTAGGGCGGACTTCTTGTGTCTATCATGCCTAAGATCTGCTTCATGTTCTTTAAATATAGATGTTATTGATCTTCCTGTTTCATTGATGTAGGGTTTACTACAAGAACAGGGGATTGAGTAAACACCTTTAACGTATTTGGGTTCTATGGGGTCTTTAAGAGAGTCTACCATCTTCCTAATAGAATTGGGAGGGGTAAATAAAACCCTAAACCCTCTCTTTCTTAGGGTTTTGGACAATCTATCCGTAATTCCTTTTATATATGGGAGGAAGATTCTTTTTTCCTCTTCCTTGTTCTAGTTGTTTTCTTTTCTATTAATTTCATTTTTGTTTTTGTTTTTATTCCTTTTGATTTTAGATATTATTTTCTTTATTTGTTTACTGTCATATCCATTCATTCTAAAAACTTGGTGTAGGTGCTCCAATTCTTGATTAATGTGGTCAATGTCTAAGATTCTATAAGCTCTTGTAGCCAAGGTGGTGATGATACCAAATTTTTGAGGGGGGAAGTGATGTGAGTTGGCATGAAGGTATCTTTTTGTGTGTGTCTTTTTCTGGAATACTTGGTGTGCTATAGAGCCATCTTCTTTCTTTGATATTAACACATCTAGAAACGGAAAGCTTTTGTTTGTTTCCATTTCCATGGTGAACCTGATACTATTATTTTGTTTGTTTAGATGTTCTAGAAATTTTACCAGGTTATCTTCCCCATGGGGCCAAACCACATCTGTGTCATCAACATAACGTTTCCATATTTTTGGTTTCAAGGGGAAGGATTCTATGGCTTGCCTTTCAAATTTCTCCATGTAAAGATTGGCCACAATGGGTGAGAGGGGTGATCCCATTGCAACTCCTTCCACTTGCTCATAGAATTCTTTTTGGAAGGTGAAATAAGTGGATCGCAAGCACACCTCAACAAGTTTTGTCGTCTCACTGTTGGTAAGTTCTTTTATGGTATCGATGGCTTCATCAATGGCTTTTGCAATATTGTTGTTGTTTTTTTGTTGAAAATATATATTAAAAAACTGCTAGAAAAATAGGGGACTTGAAGATGGATTAAGGATCACAAACAGATAATCCACGACTTAGAAAAAAAACAAACATGCTCATTGCTAATGCATCTTTCCTAACTTTAATATTGTTTATTTAATATTAGTTATGACATAGGAATATAAATATTGTTTAGTTATAGGAATAATGCCCACTTTAATTCCAAGCACCTTTCAAGATTTAGATTATCATGAAATCATGGGAAATTTAGCTCATGTTATAACAAGGTTACATGGCAGCACATACCTATCGAAGTTAGATTGATAGGTCGAAGCCTTGAAGCCTTGGTTTGATTGGAAGTTGTATTGATAGGTTGAAGCCTTGGTTTGTTTGGTATATTGTACATAACCAGCCTAGATCCAAATCCTAGGCTCTTTCAAGCACTGAGAGGGATCCAATCTCCCGAGGTGAAAACCTCCTTGGGTGCAATACCTGAGAAGAGGTTTGTATCTCGGGAGATTGGATCCCTCTAGGCACTTGAGAGAGCCTAGGATTTGGATCTAGGCTAGTTTCAATCATGGGAGGTGACACAAAACTAGAGTTTGATCAACATTGTAAGGAACATGGTATGTTGAAAACATAGATATAATTATGAGGATTATCTCAATGTAAGTAATAAGTATTAAAGATTGAATATATTGTTAAACTGGAAAATAGAGACAATAATTGTGTAAGGATTAAATAAATGAAAATATGGTTCACATCGTGATCATTCTCAATCTATCTTCTTCATATTTTCTTATCTTCACACCTAGTAGTTTTGACATCTTCTCATATCGATTATATGAGAATGGAGGTTGAAATCGAAGACCTGCCAAATCTTTAACTCGAGATATTGTTGTAAATGTCATACCTTGCCTCTCTTGCTTTCCAATATTAATAGTAGCTTTGTCCAATGTCAATCCTTGTGACTTATGGATTGTTAAACCCCAAGCAAGTTTCAATGGAAGTTTTTTTTATTACCTCTTTCGATATATGTAATAGGAACAACTTGAGGAAACGATTCATCCCATGGTACCCCCACATAATTATTAAATTTTATTAAAACACATGCAGGTGGTTTTGGAGGCGAACTTCCAGGGTTATATACAATTTGTTGTGTAACTCCAAGAGCACCATTGACAAGTCCTGCATCAGTCCATAGGTTTGATGTCAACATTACCCTCGCTCCTATGGCTATTAGTAATTCAAGTTCCAACCCTTCTTCATCTCCTTATGTAGAATAGTTGCTTCTTACATATGTAGCAATACTGGTCGCAATGGGACAGTTTAGGCCTCTTATTAAATGCTTGTTATGGAAGTTTACATCATCATTTATCGCAAACAAATGTATTGCCTTATCGAATGAATTTTTCATTGAAGCATCCAAGGAAGTATCTGTATGAGTCATCAGTAATTTCCAATCCTCTAATGTTGGAACCGCATCTCTAATATTCATTAACAAATTACAAAAAGATATTTGTTCATTGCTTTGTCCATTCTATCGAAACACAGTATCGAGGGTCACAACTATTGTGAATGTGTTCCACAATTCTCTTGCAATACCTTCTGATGCATATACAGGTTTATCCTTGACAAGTGGCAATTGTCCCAAATCACCGACCAATATAATTGATCTTCCACCAAAAGGTATATTATCATTTTCTGGGAAGTCTTGAATCTATTATGATTAATATATTTTTTCCAATAAAAATCATTTTATCGATCAAAATATATTTAACATTCCTCAACTCTTCTTGTAAGTTAATTAAACTTGGTCCTCGTAAAGGATTAATTTCTTTGATCGATATATGAAGTGCAGAATTAACTATTGTTGCGGATATGTTGAAAGATGCCACCCCTGTATGAGGTAGAAGAAGTAATGGACTTTTCCTTGGATGCAAGAGATTTTTAAGTGTATTCTTAATGCCTCCAATCAAATACGACTTTCTCATACCAACAATTCCTTGTATTATCATTCATAGTGGATCAACACCTGTTCTATAATGCTCAAGGATAACATTGTATGTGATTCTTTGCTTATCCCCCAAACTATCAACTGAGTAAGACTTTGCATGTTGATTAGCATAAACCTTTTTCAATTTTTTGCATTTTAGAGATGAAATGAATTGCGCGTCTAAAGGTCTCCTCATCTACAAAAGCAGTGTTCCAATCATTCATATGATCAAGATCTCTATGTCCAAGCATCTCAAACTCATTATAATTTATAAATTGATTTTTATATAGTCCACATATGATCCCCCATTCATGCTGCCTGGAATCTCTTTGTGGATTTGGATGTTCTTCTTCTTCGTCAGATTCAATTTGAGCATCTGTAGGCATAGGTTTGCGATCAACATGCCAAGGTATGTATTGCAAATTCTGCCAATTTTGTACTATTTCATCAGATGTGTGGCCTATATCTTTTCGAAATTCATGAAATGTCTTGTACAAAACCAACTCAGACCAACAGAATTCAATAAACTTCTCATCTTTTTAATAAGGAATAGAGTTAAATCTAGGAAAGACACGTACAATCAATGCATTCCTTCATTGTAACCATCCCCCCCGTCGACGTTTGTCATATGACCAGTATTTTGTAACATATATCAATGTAAGTTCCTCCATATTCTCAAGTTGCTTGGTATATGCATCAATCAGAGAATTATTGTTGTCGGCATTATATGTATCAACTTGTACTTGTTTGAAAACCTTCATACCAACATTTAGAACCACAAAACAACATCTACATTCTGAAAGAGGAAGCTCTAGAAGCAAATGGCATGTCTCTTGTGCACCAATGTCCCTATCAATAATGGATTCACACAACAAATGTTTATATGCACGTGCTGTGGGTTCGTTTGGATTTTGGATAGAAGAGACCCGCATTAACATATTGTGGAAAGTTTCAGATCCTTTTTTAGATTTAGCAGTGTACTTCACTATGTAATTAATAACCACACACTTGGAAAGTACAGGATGCCAATCTATATTGGCCCTCCACATCATCAATGTTTCACGATTGTGTGTATTCACTCTGTCATCATTTTGTTTAGGTTCATACTTTTTTCCTCTTTGTTCATCAATGTAAAGTTTTGAATGGTCACATAGATCCCATGGTGTGTGGTACCGACAGACCATTTTTCCTCCCTTATTTCGAAGACAACTTTTTCCATTGCAAGTAATATGATGCTCAACACAGTTAAAAAGTTCTTCATAATCAATCATTGGATCCGATTGAAATATTTGTTCTGTGTCTTTTACAAAAAGATAATCATCTACATTATCTATAATTTGAATCTTTCGTTTATGTCCCTCTTGTGGATTTATTGCATGCACACATCTGTTGAAATATTTTTTGCAGATATAACTTCTCTGGTATCATCTTAATTCAAAGTGTCCATGTTGGGAGCATTTTTTAACCAAAGAAACCCGTGGACATGAGGAGATCCACTATGTTGCCATTCGTAATGACTTCAATAATTTGTAGACTCATAAAAATGTTCGAAAGCCTCTTCTCAAAACATTGTATGTCTCAAGTGCATATAATCTGCTATGATGTGGAGATTATCAATTACATTTTGACATCGCCATTTTTTTGCTTCACATGGATCTGTAGGACTTGTTCCTGGCATTAATTTATGTAAATCATGCCACTGCATATCCGCTGCACTTAGTGTGAAGAATATTGTTAGACAACCTATTTGTTGAATCAAGTCGGATAACTCTTGACGACACTTGCTCCAGTATGCACGTGTACCTCTTAATACCGTTCCAAATCTCATTAATATTTCTCCTAATCTTGAATCTGGAAGATTTTGTAAATGTTGTTGCGCCGAGAGGCGTTCTACAACATAGTATGGGGGAGATCTTGTAACGTAACGTTCCTCATGCATGTAATGTTCCTCATATAAATGTCGGCTACAAATATTATGAGGGACATGTTGTAACATTATGTAACGTTCCTCATGTAAATTCTGGCTATAAATATTTAATATTTACTTCTATTTACTTATGATTTCCGATTATGAGAGAGATGTTCTAATGTTATGTAAAGTTCCTCATGAATATCGGCTATAAAAATTTACTTCTATTTACTTATGATTTCTGATTATGAGGCATATGTTGTAACATTATGTAACCTTCCTCATGTAAATGTTCGTTATAAATATTTACCTTCATTTACTTATGATTACCAATTATGAGGAAGATGTTGTAAGATTATGTAACCCATCCAAATTCATATCCCTATTCCTATTCCTATTTAACCCATCCAAATTCCTATTCATATTTATTTACCTTTGGATTTTTACCAGCGTAGATCCAAATCCTAGGCTCTATCAAGTGTCGAGAGAGGGATCAAATCTCTGGAGGTGCAAACCTCTTCTAAGGTATTGCACTCAAGTAGGTTTGCTGAATTGAACCAAAGTTTTCGTGGCAGGTTTTAATGGTTATTAAAACCTCTTCTCTACCTTCTCTTCGTGGCAAGTTTTAATTGAAGCAAAAATTTTGTGGCAAGATCTGATCCCTCCTCTCTACTAGTGGGTTGGTCCTTCACGCAATGCTACTCCTTGCAAGCCATGGCGGATCTCATCGCAGCTGCTACCTGGCTTCTAACTCATCCAAGTTATCTGTAAGAGAACATACCAAAGCGAATTGAAAAATTGCATCAATAGCCAAGTCATTATCTGCTAGGTTATAATTAACTTTTTGGGTGGTTAAACCATATTTCAGGAATAGTGTTGGAATTGCCTGCATCAACTATGAGTTATCCACTATGAGGTATGAAGTTAGAGTTGGCATTAAAGTTGGCGTTGACTAATCATGATATCATTTTCATATTGGATTTGTCACAACAACATTAACTTATTCCAATTACAATAATACAATATATAATTATAAGGATCATTTGCATACTTTGAACACTGATAGCAATGCATGTATAACTGGTTGTGACATATTACTGTTTATTAGCCACCAATGAAGTAGATGTGCTAATTAATTGTAGATGTGCTAATTAATTGTGAAATGTACATAGATAGTTGTTTAGTTTTGGTTTTGTTGGTAGGAAGTATTATGTATATGCTTCCCAGAAAACAAGCAAACCAAAAAATTGTGACATTTTGAAATAGTTTGTATAAGATTATTAATCTACCTACGTCATGACATACTATCTCCGTTCATGTAACTGTGAAGTTCACCTCAACTGGCTGCCCTATGTGCAACCATTTTTGTTACAGCTGCCAATAGCTTTGACATTATAAATTTTCTAAATCAGCTTCTATTTGAAGTCTTGTCCTCTTGAGTTTTTTGCATGGTCATTCTTTACCCTTTGACATTAAAGTTTTGACTGGTTTTGAATGAACTATTTTTTCTTCTTCTATATAACGTACATTCCATGCGTGAAATAAACTGGATGAAATCATGGGAGAACCGTATTATCTTGCCTTTTAACGTATCTGTCAAATAAAGGAAATATTATAGAAGCCAAGGTGAAAGAAATTTATATCTCACTTTGGACCTAGATTTATGGTGTGCATAGCCTACCTTGATCCTGGAAATTGTACGTAAATTTTAGTCTCTAATCCATCTTCTTTGATGAACATTGATTGCGATGTAAATTATTATAATTCAGTGAGGTGATTTATAAAGTTTGACTATACATTCATATGGATTTTACCTAAATAAACTATTATCGAATTGTGTCTCAGTGGATATTAATTTGCAGGCACGCGCGCAGTACAAATATGAGGTATAAATTGTGTCGATAAACTCTTCATTAAAATCCATAATTAATCGTGATGAGTTATTTTTTCTGAGAAATTGCACTTAGCATAACATAAGTTCCAAAATGGTATGTTCTTTTCTTACATGACATGTAATCATCCTTTGTAGCTACTCTGGGTCATTCTTGTCGTGTCAATATTTGCCTTTATTATGCAATCCCAACGAGTTTAGGAGTCACCACAGGTCAGTACTATCTCGGTTTCTTCTATCTCATTGTGTCGATGGGTTTGGGATATTATCTTTGATTTTGGACTTGCTTTAGATGATCATATCAAGATTACATTCAGTACTATCTCAGTTTTTTTTTTTTTTTTTTTTTTTTTTGCTTTGTCTTAGTCTTATTATGGGGATGGGTTTTAAACATAGTAGCATAATGAGTATGAATACTATTGGATACTAAAGAAATAAGTAACTAAAAAATCTAGTACTGAAAAAATAAGGGAGTAAGTTGTTTATAGATTTAAAAAACTTATTTTTCAAATTTTAGAAAATTTTGAAATATACATAAACTATTTAATATTTGCATGCAATATTGGAATTTGGCTGGAAAAATGCCTTGTCATGGGCCATTTTTCTTGTCAAATACAATCTATATTAAAACATTAAAACGTCTATATATTCTCCAAGAAACAAGAGATTTTTTCCAAATTCCTACCTTGGTTACCTTGATGTTTATATAGTACGTGTTTCAAAATACACATAGTTTTGTTTTTATTTTAATGGGCCAGAAAAATATTTACTTTTAAGTAATGGCCGACAAAATCTACATCATACGTAAATAGAAGTAAATATTTATAGCCGACATTTACATGAAGTATGTTACATAACGTTACAACATCTCCCTCGTAATCGGAAATCATAAGTAAATAGAAGTAAATATTTATAGCCGACATTTACATGAGGAACGTTACATAACGTTACAACATCTCCCTTATAATCGAAAATCATAAGTATATAGAAGTAAATATTTATAGTCGACATTTACATGAGGAACGTTACATAATGTTACAACATCTTCCTCATAATATTTATAGCCGACATTTACATGAGGAACATTACAGAACGTTACAATATCTCCCCCATAATGGGCTGTAGAGCGCTTCTCGACGCAATAATTCAAAATTTTCCTTTTAAAAGGAGCATTACTGCTCTGAAGTCTACTGCTCTCGAGTATATAGCGGCTCTGGCGGAGGTGAATGGAGCGATGGAACATATTCATGAGTTAGACAGATTACCATGACGGTAAACCAATATTCGTCAACTTTAGTTCAACTGCATTATGGTCTCGAAGGCGATGAAAGCTTAAGGGCTAGATCCTTTTTGAATGGTAAGCATGGAGGTGTAATCGACATTCCACATCTTGGTGCACTCGACGATAGAATGGAGGTAAATCACTTACATGTATTGTATTTGTGAAGAGTAGCAATGCATTAAAAGAACACAAAAAAGAAGAAATTATATTGATTTCGTTGTTTTGTTGAATTACTATGAATGTGAGCAGTAAAATATCAAGAGGAGATCATAACCAAAATCAGTGGTCATTTCAGAATCTACAAACCTCAGCTAAAGTGTTGGGTTGTGATCAAATATTTGAATTTTCATTTGAATAAAGGGAAGTATGGACCATGCGGCTAGGAAAGCAGAACTTATTTTGAGACAAAAGAGGAAGGGAAGATTGTAGGCTTCTTTGGGGCAAAAAAAATATGTTGTAATGTTCCTACCTAACAAAATAATTGAAAAAATAAAAAATTGGATTATCCGCAAAAAAATGTTGGCCTTGCACATGGTTTTAAAACGATGTATGGGGAACATGTTTGTAATGTTCGTTCCTAAAAAAATAAAAAATAATAAAAAATATTATATGTTGGCCATAAATAATAAAAATATTATATGTCGACCTTAAATAAAAAGATGTGTCTTTTGGTTTGAATCAAATAAATGGCTATATATATGACACACCAAAGTTCATAGCCTCGAGATATTTGGTCCATCTCGGCGCTTGATAGAGCCTAGGAATTGGATCTATGCTGGTCGTAATTCTTCCATTGTTGTGGGTAGTTCACTAATATTTTTCTTTAAAAAAATATTTGAGGAAGATTGAGCACGATGTCTCATTATGACATTTAGTAAGACGTATCTAAAGCAAGGGTGCCTTCCAAATCTGTTATCACGATATCTGAGAAGAGGTTTTGCGTACTCATGTAGATGGACATTACGCCTTCGTGGTTGTAACCAATCTTCCTCTCCTTTAGGAAACAATGATGGAAATGCCATATCAAATAATCCAACAATGTTATATCCGTTAATCGGAGATTAACCAATGCCAGGCTAGTTAAGCACATTAGTCAATTCTTCATTTGAGTTACTTTCACTCAGATTTGGATTATTTGCCCATGCTTTAATAATTTCTATCTCTCGTGGTACAATTGGAATCCTTGGTGCAAAAGAAGTTGTTTGTAAACCATCTAAGATATCATCAAATCTGGGTATCCCTTTCAACATTGCAAATTATGTGTCATTGTCAATATCGGGAAGAGTAATAGATTTAAGCATATGTGAGATATCTGTTGCATTTTCAGGTAACTCTTCTACTACGTCAGAATCCACTCGAACATCTCGATAATATGGATCATTATGAATTTCATATAATAATGCATCCATAACTCTTTGTTTTCTAACAGTGAAATCATAACTGGATCCTTGTCGTCCTTTTTTTCGCACAATGACCATTAAGTCCAAGTTGTTAATATGTTGTGGCAATGTCTTGACAACATCTTTAATCTCCTGTAGAAAACTAATGGTCTATCCTCGATATTTGTATTCTCTACCTATTGAATGCATCACCTGCAATATTGGAATTGCACGTGCTATCAACATCTCTTCAACTTGTTTGAGATCTTCAAGGACATGAGATTGAGTTCCTGGATCCATGTGGTTATTAGCTAAGAATCTGTGATTAGATCCCTCTCGTAGACATCGCATGCACATTGGACCTGTACTTGTATTCCAGCATATGACTCCAGGCAGATATAACACATTTGAACATGTTCTAATCGATCAATTCATTCATGAAATTTGCAATGTCTAGTATACATTTATTCAAACGGTACCGATATATTATCGTCCATTTCAACACCTCTCTCTCTGACAATTACACGTTCAACATCCCCATTTAAATTTCTTTGTTCTTCCAATTGCTTCAACGTTTTTCTCTGTCATCAACACGTTGCACTCTGACCGTTACACGTTGAGCATCTTCCACAGCTGGTTCCACTGGTATATTGGCTGAATTTTGTCTTTGTCGTTCGACATTTAGATTTTTTTGTTGTTCTGCAAATTGATTTCTTGCTTATTCCAATTGCTTCAACTTTCTCTCTCGATATGCTCTTTGTCTATCAGTGTTTCATTTTATTTGTTCTTCTCATTCTTCTGTTGTCAATTCATCCAACTTTCTTTTTCGATAATATTTTTGTTGATATGCCTTTGGGATCATATTAGTAATTGGAACTACTTGAAATTGGACCATGTCATCAACACATTACTCTCTGACCCTTACACGTTCAACATCTTCCACAGTTGGTTCCACTGGTATATTGGTTGAATTTTATCTTTGTCGTTTGACATTTAGATTATTTTGTTGTTCTGCAAATTGATTTCTTGCTTCTTCCAATTGCTTCAAATTTATCTCTCAATATTCTATTTGTCGATCATCATTTCGCTTTCTTTGTTCTTCTCGTTCTTCTGCTGTCAATTCGTCCAACTTTCTTTTTCGATAATATTTTTGTCGATCTGCCTTTGGAATCTTATTAGTAATTGGAACTGCTTGAAATTGGACCATGTCATCAACACGTTGCTCTCTGACCGTTGAGCATCTTCCACAGTTGGTTCCACTGGTATATTGGTTGAATTTTGTCTTTGTCGTTCGACATTTAGATTTTTTTGTTGTTCTGCAAATTGATTTCTTGCCTCTTCCAATTGCTTCAACTTTCTCTCTCGATATACTCTTTATCGATCAACTTTTCATTTTCTTTGTTCTTCTCGTTCTTCTGTTGTCAATTGGTCCACCTTTCTTTTTCGATAATCTTTTTGTCGATCTGCCTTTTCTTTTTTTCGTTCTTCTCCTTCTTCTGATGTCATTTTGTTAGATTTTCTTCCTTGATATGTTTTTTAATGTTCAATGTTTTGTACTTTTTGTCCTTCTCTTGTTTGTCTCATAGCATCTTCAGCATGCACATCTTCCATTTCTAGGTCAAACTATATAAAAAGTTCCTATCATTAACATATACACTGAAATTTTTGTATCAATGAAATCTACACAGAAATCAATGCGTCGAAGGAATAACAGCTACACTGAAATTTATGCAGTGATTAAACACTATAGACTAAAATTTATGCAATGATTAAACACAATACACTGAAATTTATGCAATAATTAAAAGCTATACACTGAAATCTATGACTATATAAAACCCATACATTGAATTTTATGCAAGTTTAAAATTCATTATATTTTCAAAAGGAATTAAGTGATTTGGGAGGATTGAACCTTGGACCTCATGGCCATTTTCCATAACTATATATATATATATATATATTAGTTTTAGAAATTAATATATATATTAGTTCTGGAATAAACATTGAATTAAAAACTAATTAAAATCCCTAAATAATTCAATGTTTATTCCAGAACTAATATATATATTAATTTCTAAAACTACTATATATATATTAAAATCCCTGTAATAATTCAATGTTTATTCCCGAAATAATGTTTATTCGTAATGGTCCCATTAACCTTGTTTCAGTTGTATGGCTAGATGATTTTCTCTTATTTCACATTTCTTAATAATTATGCCAACAGCTTGGGTTGTCGCGTCATTTTATACAGTTGAGTGGTCGAAGATTCGATACTTTTATTTTCTTTTGGTGATCAGAAGAGATCCCAACTTATGTGTTTAGATATTATCGTGATCCTCAAATGTTTATCACAATTCAAATGGGGATATTTCAATATATATTTTAAAATATATTGA
>LPNX010677953.1:312157-377133 GCA_001517045.1 Pseudotsuga menziesii
TTCATAATATTCCATCCATGTTTGGTCATTCATCAATTTCGTTTCCTTGAAGCTCATTCGTTTAGTTTCTTATGTATTATTTGCCAAATCTCTGCATTTGTTGGTTTATGGATGGTCATATTATTTATTAATCTGATTTTGGCTGCTTATTGAGCATCAAATCAAAACTGTGTTGGTGCCTCTTTATTGTTCATCAAATATATATACTGTAATATTTTTTCTATCACATCAAAATAAAAATGTTGTTTATAAACTCGCTTGAGAGGTGTTTGCGGCAGGAGGAAATTACCTATCGGTTGCAGAGATTTTCTTTCTGAATTGTTTGCAACAGTCTTCTCTTTGCGGCAGATTAGTATTTTATAAATTTCTATATATTTTTTTTATTACCCATTGGTGTTGTTTATATAGTAGGTGTTTTTCAAAATAAACGTCGTTTTGTTTTTATTTTAATGGCCCATAAAATATATTTTTACTTTTAATTAATGGTCGACAAAATCTACATCATAAGTAAATATAAGTAAAAAAAAGTAACATTACAACATCTCCCTCATAATCGACAATAATATTTATGGCCGACATTTACATGAAGAAAGTTATATGCATGGGAACGTTACATAATGTTACAACATCTCCCTCATAATCGACAATATTATTTATAGCCGCCATTTACATGAGGAACGTTACATGCATGACGAACATTACAGAACGTTACAAGATCTCCCCCATATTGGGCTGTAGAGCGCCTCTCGGCGCAATAAATAGTAACGATAGAGACTCTATTTATTGAATATATTAAGCACTTGCAATATCATAATTATAATTGAAATTTAAGTTAGATTGTGAAGCATTACTACATAGTCCTTAAGGTCCAATATAAAATTAGATAATAGCCAATGTTAGATATATCTCTTATATATCCAAAATGGGATATTCCACGTGGATTATCTTAAGCACTATCACAATAGTTATGATTAACAAATAAATAAGTATATTTAATTAAGAGAATGCTCAAGATTAAGAGATATCATAAGAATGGCCTTATATTTATTAGTCTCCCAACAAACGGATGGCTCTATACTGATCACTACACCATAATTACCATGTATTTGATTACACCTTGGATGATAGTTTTTTTAATCTACATTAAAACTAAAACCATTTATATATTTAAAAACACAAGAATTAGAATTCCTACAAATGCTTTGAGCCCCAGTTTAAACTCCCCAAGTCACATTATCTCACAGAAGAAGGTTGGCTTTAGCAAAGTTTTGAATTTTAACATCTGTATTTTCCATATATACCTATTAACTTATATGTTATATGTTATATGTTATAAATTGTTTCTAGAATGTGATTTGATTTGATTTCAACTATGCCACAAGTGGAATGCAAATTGAATGTGATTTCCTTTCAACGGATTGTAAATGTAAGAGTACATGAGAAGGAATCAAATAAATACATAGATCTTAAATATTGTGATGAGTCCATACAATCATAAACAGATATTGTTTGTGGAAATGGATGAAATAACATTTTATAATTAGAAATGTGCATAATGTTCTATTCTTTCGCTCTTTAACACCATTTTGTTGAGGATTGTAGGGAGTGCTCAACTCCCTCTTAATCCCAAATTCTCTGCAAAGGTCCTTGAATTATTCTGAGGTTAATTCTCCACCATTATCTGACCGTAGAGTCTTGATCTTATTTTTCGTGTGATTTTCAACCAAGGCTTTGAATTCCTTGAACTTGTTGAATACCTCATTTTTAGTTTTCAAGAAATAAATCCAAGTCTTACAAGAGAAGCCATCTATAAATGAGACATAATATACATACCCACTTATTGAGTTGGAATACATGGGACCGCATACATCTGAGTGGATTATTTCCAATATCCCTTTTGCTTTGCTTTCACTGCTAGGAAATGCCTTCTTTACACTCTTTCCTTGCTATATGTAGTTCCCTATAGTGCACATGTGCAAGTCTTCTATGCCATAGTTCACTTGGTTCAATGGATTCATGAACCAATGGTTGTTCAAATCGTCCCTTCAACTTGTACAAGCCTCCCTCTTGCACTCCAATTACAGTTGAATCATCTATTGTCTTTCCTTTTGGCCTCATTAGGACTTAGCCATAAAAAAATGAAACCCTTATTCATTTTGCATCTAGGGCAGATATGGATAGAATATTCTTCTTCAATCCTGTAACATATAGAACATATTTCATCTTCAGGGATTTTTCAGAGTCTAGTTTTAGGAAGCTTCTCCACTTCCTTTTATGGATTATTGATAGTCATCCTCAAGTTTCACCTTGTGAGGTGACTCATGCTTAGATAGATTGACGAATGATTCTTTGTATCCCGCCATGTGCTTAGATGCTCCACTATCTACAAGACAATCATTGTTTCCATGTGAGATGGTGCCCGTGAGTGTTGAGATTAAGACATATTCTTCATCACTTGAAGAATCAACTCTTTCTTCTTTGAATCTTTTTCTTGTTGGTTCATCATCTTCAGCAGTGTGAGAATGATGTATTTTCTTGTTGGACCTTTTGTTGGAGGATCCTTTATTCTTGAGACAATCTCTGGAGTAGTGTCTCTTCTCATCACATGTGTAGCAGCTGATATTGGATAGATATCTTATAGGTTTCTTTTGTATTTTTTTATGAGGGTCCTCCCTTTTATTGTGATGATGGTCCTCCCTTTTGTTGTGTTTTATTTTGGTGAGGAATATGAGAGCTTGATCTTCAGTTGCTCCAATATTTATTCTCTTGTTATGATCCTAGCTTCTTCTGGCGTGCATTCTTCCCAAGGTCTACCAAAGGGTGATCAGTTTCTTTCTGGCACATATTCCTTGAATGAATGAATCCCATGATATTAGGAGATCAATCAAGGTGGTCATAAAAATCTACCCTTATTCTACCTTCTCTTCGACTGCTTCAATTTATTCCTTGATTTGGGTAACCCTTGTGAAGTATGACTGCATGGTCTCTGAGTTTTGTATCTCCACATGCTTGAGCTAGTTCCTTAATGTCATCTTCCAATTGTTGTTCTTCCCTTCAAATAGTGTTGACAAGGCATTAAACATCTCCTTGGGTGTCTTCAAGGATGACACATGAGGGATGAGATGATACTTAATAGAATCTACATGCCTTGATCAAGTTCTTCTTATGGATAGCCTTAGTTTCATCTCCCTATGGAGATAGAGCTTCCCCACGGATATACTTCTCTAGATCATTTTCTTCAAGGATCAGGGAGAGGGCCTATACTTCCATGCTCCGAAGTTGTCAGCTTCCCCAAGATTATCATCAAGTTGGGTGTCTGAATCATTTTGAAATGAGAACCTCAAATGGAAATAACTGAGATTTAGATCTTACCAATTTGAGATGCCAAACCTGGTTTTGGAGCTGGCTGACCTAGGGTTCCATAGAGAAACCCTAATTTTCTAAACTAGGAATATTGAGATTCTGTCTAGATAGAAAGATGTGAATCCTTGAGGAGAGTTGTTCAGTGAGGTCCTTTGCTAAATTTGGTGGAGGGAAACTCCAAAATTATGATGCCCTATTTTCTCCCGACAAAAGTGTCTAGGTCAAAATTGAAACTTCTTCAAACTTGATTATGCTTCCTCCAAAAGATGCACCATCCTAGGGTGAATTATCCTAGCCCTATTTTCTTGATGATATGTGGAGAGAAGACCTTGAACTAGGAAGCCATAGTTTCTTGTTGCTGCACAATGCCTTCTTTCAAAGAAGCTCTGATACCATGTCAAAGTTTTCACTTTAAATCAATTGATTAGGATGTTTGCCTGAAAGAATAACAAGAACAACAATATACATACGATACACAAGACACGAAGATTATCCTCAGGGAAAACATAAAGGAGAAAACCCTTCAAACTTCCTTAGAATAGTTTCCTCAGTAATACAATATCACAAGATGGAAAACCCCAAGAATAATAATTATTTTGCAACTCTCTCTCTTTCTCCTCCAGAGAACTTGTCCTCTCTCTATACCTATGCAAACTTTAGAGTAAGTGAGTGTGTATAAATAAGGGAGGGTGCCTCCCTATTTATACACATCAAGTGACTGACCTAAAACCCAACTGGGCTGACCTCTTGACCTAGCAGGGCCGACTTCTCCAAGGGTGACTCAAAAAAACATTTTGTTATATTTATCTAGGGGACTAATGCCACGAATTACAATGTAGGTTTTACCTCAATGATAAAACATAATAATTACATCTCGAAACGAGGTAAAAATCTCCGACAAGGGTACAACAAAATACAATAATAATATAATACATAATATCTTTTGAAGTAACATTTACAACAACAACTATCACCATCGCAATTGGGATTCTAGAACATACAATCAACAAGACAGTGTCTGTCAATGTTCGTTACAGGGCATAAGTTAAATGATCGTTATGGAGTGGGACCCCACTCCAACTAGAATGACAACTAAGAATATAAATTAACAAATAGGTTACACTTGCATATATGCAAACAAACACATCATGCTACCAACTTACTATATTAAGCAACCTGTCAAATTCTTAGCATGCAAAGCCATGGCGACTAAATGTTATGCTTTCAGGCATGGTTTGTATTTTTTATTCACCATATTCATGAAGATGATTGTATATTCATTGCGACAATTGGCGTGGAAAATATTTTGCTGGAAAAACTGTGTAGAGTCATTTGCACCTCCAACTAGGTCATTGCATTTGAAATTCGACTCGGTTAGAACAATAATACCAATGATTGGAGTGGAAACTACTACCAGAACCAATTGACTTGGATACTAGTAGTGCTTCTAGGTGAATAGAGGCAATGGTGGCAGATAGAGAAACAAGTAGTAATTAAAGTGAATTCCTCACAAGTAGCCGAGGACCCTCTGCTCATAAGGAAATGGAAATTGTGGACATGGGTCTGGGAAATCGAAGTTATCCATCTCCTCATTGGATAAGCTACTTTGAAGGGTAACGTAGCCACTATTGAAAGGTCGATTTCTCCTATTAGATTGGATAATTTTGCATAGTTATTCATTTTCTACAGTTAAAATGGATAGTTTTGCTATCAGATTGTGTTTGTTACAAATTTCACTTGATATATATTTTTAATTGTAGTTATAGTGTTCTTCTCACAGTTTTTAGGAAAAAAATAGTTTGTAAATCAACTTAAAACAATAAGATACCTCTTTATTTTGAACAAACTTTATTGTTTTCAGATTAAAATCTTTTGCATGTTAGGGAAATATATGTTGTTTTATTTGTAACTTCAGAATATATTATGATGTATATTATCATTGTATGTTGTTGTACCCACATTGAAGATGCGTTTATATCCTTTTGGGATGTCATTATTGTGCATGGTCCTTGAGGTACAAACTCCATTGTAAGTCGAGGAAATAGTCTCCAGTATAATATAATGTAATGTTCTTTTAGAGTATCTCTAGGAGAATTCATCCCTGTTAGGGTTATAGGTCAGCCCAGTCATGTTGGGAGGTCAGACACTTGAAGGATATAAATAGGTAGGCGCACTCCCTCATTTATACACACTTACACTCACTCAAGTTTGCATGAAGAGAGAGAGAGAGAGAGATAACTGCAGAAGTCTTATTCTTATTGGGTTTTTCCATTTTATGATATTGTCTTAGTGATGGAATATATGGGGTTTTCTCCTTTATGGTTTCCCTGGTGAAAATATTCGTGTCCTATGTATCTTCTCTATATTGTGTGTCTTTCCATGCTTGTTATTCTGTCAGATAAAGATCCTAATCAAGTTAATAAGAATAGAAAAACTAACATGGTATCAGAACCTTTTTAAAAGAAGGCAAGGTGAAGCAACAGAAACTATAGATTCTTAGTTCAAGTTCTTATCTCCACAGATCATCAAGAAAAGAGGGCTATGCTAACTTGCCATAAAAGGGCGCATCTTTTGGTGGAAGTTGTTCCAAATTTGGAGAAGTTTCATTTTTTGACTATGGGACATTGTGGGAAGAAACTAGGGCATCAATTTTTGGAGGCTTCCCACCTCACTATTTAGACAAGGAACTAATTGATCAACTCACCTCAAGGAGGTGCATCTTTCTGTCCAAATAGAATTTACAAATTCCAAGTTTGGAAAATTAGGGTTTCTCTGACAAACCCTAGGTTATCCAGATCCGGAACCAGGTCGGACACCTCAAATCGGTAATATCGAAATATTTGTTATTTCAATTTAAGGTTCTCATTTGAAAATGACTTATCATACTCATCTTGAGGACAAGATTGGAGGAGTTGATAACTTCTGAGCATGGAAGTACAGAATCTCCCCGATCCTTGAAGAAAATGATTTGGATCAATACATCAGTAAAGACGTTCCAAAGCCAGAGAGGGATGAGGCTAAGGCTACTCATAAGAAGAAATTGGTTAAGGACAAGAGAATCATTGCAGATTCTATTAAGTATCATCTCATCCCCATGTGTCATCCTTTAAGACACCAAAGTAAGTATTTGACGTTTTGACGAAAATGTTAGAAGGAAAGAACATCAATCGGAAGATGACATTGAGGAACCAATTGAAGAATGTGAATATACAGAAATCAAAGACTATACAATCCTACTTCACACGGGTTTCTCAAATCAAGGAACAACTTGAAGCAGTTGAAGATAATGTAAAAGAAGGAGAGATTGTGATGACTACCTTGAATGGCCTCCCAAGATCATGGAACTCATTCATTCAAGGAATTTGTGTAAGAAGGAAGATGATCTCTTTCAGAAGATTCCGAGAAGAATGCACACAAGAAGAAGCTCGACTCATAACAAGAGAAGAGAAGATGTGAGCAACTGAAGATCAAGATCTCACAGTTCCCACCAGAAGAAACTACATAAAGAAGGAGAACCACCATCACAAAAAAAAGGACAAGAAACAAAAGAAGTTCAGATAAGATCCTTCCAACATTCAATGTTACACTTGTGATGAAAAGGGACACTTTTCAAGAGATTGTACCAAGAACAAAGACTCCTTCAATAAGAAGAAGAAGAGACATCATTGTCATACCGTCAAAGACAATGAACCGACAAAAAAATGATTCAGAAGAGACAAGAATTATTCAGATGAAGAGTATGTGATAATATAAACACTAACAGACACTATGTCACATGGAAGCAATGATTGGATTATGGATAGTGGGGCATATAAACATATGACCGGATACAAAGAATCATTCGTCAATATGTCTGAGCATGAGTCACCTTACAATTTGAAAATTGGGGATGATTATCAATACCCCATAAAGGGAAGTGGAGAAGCTTCATAAAAGCTAGACTCCGGAAAATCATTGAAGATGAAGTACGTGCTATATGTTCCAAGGTTGAAGAAGAATCTTCTCTACATCTCTGCACTAGATCGAAGGGCATGAGAGTTTCATTTATTGATGTCCAAGTTCTAATGTGGCCTAAAGTAAATACAATCGATGATGCAAAAATGATTGGAGAACAAGATGGAGGGTAGTACAAACTAAAGGGAGAGCTTGAATAAACATTAGTTCATGAATCGATAGAAAAAGTTGAACTATGACACTGAAGGCTTGCACATGTACACTATGGAGCACTACCGGGTCTCAAGACTTCCAGAACCCCTAGAAAAGCATGAATATGTTTTCAAAGGATGTGCGCAAGGAAAGAATGCAAAGAAGACATTTCCCAACAATGAAAGTAAAGATAATGGAATACTAGAGATAGGACACTCATATCTATGTGGGCCCATGTCTTCTAGCTCATTAAGCAGGTATGTGTAGTATGTTTCTTTATAGATAATTTCTCACGTAAGACTTGGATATATTTATTGAAAGGGAAAAATGAAGTCTTTAGTAATTTCAAGGAATTCAAAGGCTTGGTCAAGAACCACACTGATAGGAAGATAAAGACTTTGCAGTCAGATAATGGTAGAGATTTTACCTCGAAAAAATTCAAGAAAATCTACAGAGAGTATTGCATTAAGAGTGAGTTGAGCACTCCATACAATCCTCAACAGAATCGTGTTGCGGAATGGAAGAACATAAATATATTGGAAGCAACGAAAGTAATGCTACATGACCAATATCTTCTAATGCACATTTGGGAGGAAGCAACAAGGACAACTTTATATGTACAAAAATATACTCCTCATTGAGTACTTGATAATAAGACTCCTTATGAGGACTTCTCAGGAGAGAAGCCATAATTCAACCATCTTAGAATATTTGGTTATCCTGTATACATATATACACATCCCAAAGGAGAAAAGGACCAAGTGCGATCCTTCAGGGAAGGGGGGAATATTCGTAGGATACCGTGATACCTCAAAGGCCTATCGAATATACTTCCCATGATTCAAAAATATCGACATTAGTATATATGTAACACTTGATGAAGACTTGACATACTCTAAATGTAGGAAGCCAACTATTGAAGAGGTCAAGGAACCTGAAGGAACAAGAGTCCGAGGTACAGAAATTGTAGAAGCAATTCCAGAAGTCCATGAGGGCCATGACATGGAAGAATCACAAGAGCCTATAGAGACACTTCATGATGAGAATGACTCCCACAAGAGAAAACCAACATGGGCACAGGAACTCATACAAGAAGAAAAAAGGTACGGTGCTCTAGATGGGATGCAAAGAGAAAGAAAAAGACCAAAACCTTCCAACAACTATGTGGCCCTATTGTGTGACATCATTGACAATGAACCTTCCAACTATCAAGAGGATGCATAAATGAAAGAATGGAAGGATGCTATGATCAAGAAGTACCATTCGATTATGAAGAATGATGTCTGGGAGATAGTTTTGATACCAAAAAGGAAGTATGTCGTGACTTCGAAGTGGATCTACAAGATCAAGCATACTGCAGATGGTAGCATTGATAAACACAAGGTAATATTCGTGGCATGAGGATTCTGACAAAAAGAAGGCATATACTACGAGGAGACATTTGAACCCATAGTGATGTACACTTCAATTAGAACCATACTTGCAGTAATGAAATGGAAGATACACCAAATGGACGTCAAGACAACATTCTTGAATGGTGTAGTCGAAGAGGAAGTGTACTAAGAAAAACCACTAGGATTCAAGACACATGACATGTAGACCTATGTGTACAAATTGAAGAAGGAATTGTACGGATTGAAATAAGCACCCATGACATGGTAAAACAGGATGGATAACTTCCTGATGAGCTTATGCTTTACTAAGAGTAAAGCGGATTCCAATCTTTACTTGAAGGTTGAATTCAGAAGATCGGTGATGCTCCTGCTATATGTCGATGACATGTTCCTAACAGGAGTGGACAAACTCATTATAGATGCAAAGAGGAAGGTTGTCACTAACTTCGAGATGAAAGACATCAGGATGATGCACTACTTCTTAGGCATGGAAGTGTGGCATAATGTAGATGAAATATTCCTTGGTCAAGGAAAGTATGCAATGGAGATTCTGAAAAGATTCAAAATGTTGGACTACCAGGCGATAGACACACCTATGACATCGAACTTGAATCTTATGTGTGATGCTTCATCAGAGTTAGTTGATTCCATGATGTATTGTCATATTATTGGTTCATTGACATACCTGAAAAATACAAGACTGAGCAGATGCTTTATTGTCAACACCCGGAGCCAGTTCCTGATGGATCTGCGACATGTGCACCTGATTGCTAAGCATGTATTGAGGTACCTGAAGGGTACAATGGATTATGGGATCAAGTATGAAGTGAATAGGAATATTAAGCTACACGATTATGTTGATTCGGATTGGGTATGTAGCGCCACTGATAGGAAGAGAACTTCGGGTTGTTGCTTCAGTTTGAGATATAGCACTATCTCCTACTTTAGTAGGAAGCAGTCCTGCATGCAACTGAGTACACGCGAGGCAGAGTATGTTGTTTCTTGCTTGGCTAGTTGTGAGGAAGTATGGTTGTGAAAGCCACTCACTGATTTGTTTAATCTGTAGATAGATATGACTTATATATTTTGCGACAACCAGAGTTGCGTGAAGTTATCAAAGAACCCAATATTCCATGACAAGTCAAAGCACATCGAGATCAAGTTACACTATATCAGGGATATGGTGCAGAGAGGAGCAGTGAAGCTCCAATACATGGAAATGGATGAGCAGATAGCCGATGTATTGACCAAGCCTTTAGAGAGAGTGAATTTTGAGTACTTCAAAGAAATACTTGGTGTGATCCAGAATGATCCCCTCAAAAGAGGGAGTAAGAAGTTCTAACATAGTCAAAGTTGTAGGTTGTTTAGCAACGTAAAATATCTTAGCGTGCTCCAATGGTAGAGATGAAAAGAGACCGGAAGACAACGATGCATGAGATCCCACATGGGAAAAGAGTCAGGTTGTCCTTGAGCGAAAAAGATCCTGGTGTAGGATGTAGGCAACTCGGACATAATCAGTCCTTTAGGTTGTCTTTAGATGTAATCAGTCCTGGCGTAGTACACAGGTTATCCTTGGACATAAATAGTCTTGGTACAGGTTATCCGAAGTGTAAACTATATTGGCATAGTACACAGGTTGTTCGGATGTAATGAGTCCTGTGGGTTGTCTTGGAGTGTAAAATATCCTGGCGTGGTACGCAGGTTGCTCAGACGTAATAATTCTTGGAAGGTTTTATCTGAACGAAAAAATATCCTGGATGCATGTGGTTTGGATGTAATAAGTCCTTGAGGTTGACTAGGAACAGAAAATATACTGGCATGGTATGCAGGTTGTTTGTTCATAATAAGTCCCTGTATGTGTGCGTTCCCATGTTGGTGATGATGAAGTCACAAGTCACTTGGTGTGCACCTAGGAATTTCTCACATAGTGGTAGATGTAGGTTGTCTTGGTGACCTGAAAGATCCTAGAATTCTCCTGTGTTGGTAGAACGTGGGTTGACTGTAGAGAGACATAATGCACTTGGTGTGCTCCTAGGTGATTATTGCATATTGGAATATGCACATTTTCTTGGTGTCGTGAAATATCCTAGCATGCTCTTACGTTGGTAGAACATAGGTGGTCTGCATTTGGGTTGACACCTCTGTGTGCTCTTTTTGTTCTATGTGTTTTTGTACAGGATAATGAGATGATCTGGATACGACGAGATGACGGTAGGAGACACAGGTGATTTCATTTGCAATGTAATGAATGGTCCAAGGTTGTACCTACGCGATGGCTTGCTCATCTATATGATGAATACCTGTATGAGGACTAGGCCTACACCCAACATGAAAGAGGGTTGGATCTGTATAAAATTCCAATGACATATAGTACTATTCGATGATCGAAAAAGATAAGGATTATGGTAGTAGCTCTGATGATGACTCCATGCTGATGACTTGACCATATATGTTGATTACTATGGAGGGAGAGAGAATACCTTCCTAGGTAAGATGAATTATTGTTGTATTTTGTATATTATCATTGTGCCCCATCAGAGACGTGTTTCCCTCCTTTCTGGATGTCATTATTGTGTATGGCTCTTTAGGTACGACCTTTGTTGTAAGTCAAGGAAATAATCCCCAGTATAATATAATGTAATGTGATTTTGGAGTCTCTCTAGGAGAAGTCATCCCTGTTAGGGTTAGTGGTCGGCCCAGTCATGTCGAGAGGTCGGTCACTTGAAGGGTATAAATAGGGAGATGCGCTCCCTCATTTATACACACTTACACACACTCAAGTTGGCATGAGGAAAGAGAGAGACATAGAGGAGAAAGAGAGATCTACAAAAGACTTCTTCTTATTGGGGTTTTCCATCTTGTGATATTGTCTTAGTGACAAAGCTATTATGAGGAAGTTTGTGGGGTTTTCTCCTTTATGGTTTCCCCAGTGAAAATCTTTGTGTTTGTGTGTCTACTCTATCTTGTGTATCTTGTTATGCTTGTTATCCTTTTAGATAAAGATCCTAATTAAGTTAATTAGACTATAAAAACTAACAATATAGTCTCTAAATCCTTTTGGGCATGGTTTGTATTTTCTATTCACCATATTCATGAAGATGATTGTATATTAATTGCAACAATTGGCGTGGAAACTATTTTGCTGGAAAAACTGTGTAGAGTCATTTGCACCTCCAACTGAGTCATTGCATTTGAACTTCGACTCGTTTAGAACAATAATACCAATGAATGGAGTGGCAACTACTACCATAACCAATTGACTTGGATACTAGTAGTGCTTCTAGGTGAATAGAGTTTATGGTGGAAGATAGAGAAACAAGTAGTAATTAGAATGAATTCCTCACAAGTAGCCGAGGACCCTCTGCTCATAAGGAAATGGAAAATTCGAACATGGGTTTGGGAAATCGAAGTTATCCATCTCCTCATTGGATAAGCTACTTTGAAGGGGTAACGTAGCCACTATTGAAAGGTCGATTTCTCCTATTAAATTGGAAAATTTTGCAAAGGTATTCATTTTCTGCAGTTAAAATGGATAGTTTTGCTATCAGATTGTGTTTGTTACAAATTTCACCTGATATATATTTTTAATTGTAGATATAGTGTTCTTCGCACAATTGTTAGGAAAAAAATAGTTTGTAAATCAACTTAAAACAATAAGATACCTCTTTATTCTGAACAAACTTTATTGTTTTCAGATTAAACTCTTTTGCATGTTAGGGAAATATATGTTGTTGTATTTGTAACTTCGGAATATATTATGATGTATATTATCATTGTATGTTGTTGTACCCACATCGAAGATGTGCTTCTATCCTTTCGGGATGTCATTATTGTGTATGGTACTTTAGCCACAAACTCCGTTGTAAGTCGGGGAAATAGTCCCCAGTATAATGTAATGTAATGTTCTTTTAGAGTATTTTTAGGAGAAGTCATCCCTGTTAGGGTTAGAGGTCAGCCCAGTCATGTTGGGAGATCAGACACTTGAAGGATATAAATAGGTAGGTGCACTCCCTCATTTATACACACTTACACTCACTCAAGTTTGCAATAAGAGAGAGAGAGAGAGAGAGAGGGAGAGAGAGGGAGAAGAGAGAGATAACTGCAGAAGACTTATTCTTATTGGGTTTTTCCATTTGTGATATTGTCTTAGTGATGGAACTATACTATTCTAAATAAGTTTATGGGGTTTTCTCCTTTATGGTTTCCCTGGTGAAAATATTTGTGTCTTATGTATCTTTTCTATCTTGTGTTATTCTTTCAGATAAAGATCCTAACCAAGTTAATTAGATTAGAAAAACTAACATGGTATCATAACCTCTCTAAAATAAGGCAAGGTGCAACAATGGAAACTAGAGATTCTTAGTTCAAGGTCTTATCTCCACAGATCATCAAGAAAAGTGGGCTATGCTAACTTGCCATAAAAGGGCGCATCTTTTGGTGGAAGTTGTTCCAAATTTGGAGAAGTTTCATTTTTTGACTATGGGACATTGCAGGAAGAAACTAGGGAATCAAGTTTTTGAGGCTTCCCACCTCAGTATTTAGACAAGGACCTAGCTGAACAACTCACCTCAAGGAGGTGCATCTTTCTATCCAAATAGAATTTCCAAATTCCAAGTTTGGAAAATTAGGGTTTCTCTAACAAACCCTAGGTTATCCAGATCTAGAACCAGGTCAGACACCTCAAATCGGTAATATCTAAATCTTTGTTATTTCCATTTAAGGTTCTCATTTGAAAATGACTTATCATACCCATCTTGAGGACAAGCTTGGAGGAGTTGATAACTTCCGAGCATGGTAGTACACAATCTTTCCGATCCTTGAAGAAAATAATTTGGATTGATACATCAGTAAAGACATTCCAAAGCCAAAGAGGAATGAAGCTAAGGCTACTCATAAGAAGAAATTGGTTAAGGCCAAGAGAATCATTGCAGATTCTATTAAGGATCATCTCATCCCCCATGTGTCATCCTTTAAGACACCGAAGGAAGTATTTGATGCTTTGACGAAAATGTTAGAAGGAAAGAACATCAATCGGAAGATGACATTAAGGAACCAATTGAAGAATGTGAATATACATAACTCAAAGACTATACAATCCTACTTCACAAGGGTTTCTAAAATCAAGGAACAACTTGAAGCAATTGAAGATAATGTAGAAGAAGGAGAGATTGTGATGACTACTTTGAATGTCCTCCCAAGATCATGGGACTCATTCATTCAAGGAATCTGTGCAAGAAGGAAGATTATCTCTTTCATCAGACTCCGATAAGAATGCACACAAGAAGAAGCTTGACTCATAACAAGAGAAGAGAAGATGTGAGCAACTGAAGATCAAGATCTCACAGTTCACACTAGAAGAAACTGTAGAAAGAAGGAGAACCACCATCACAAAAAAAAGAAGGACAACAAACAAAATAAGTTCAAATAAGATCCTTCCAACATTCAATGTTACACTTGTGATGAAAAGGGACACTTTGCAAGAGATTGTACCAAGAACAAAGACTCCTTCAATGAGAAGAAGAAGAGACATCATGCTCATACCACCAAAGACAATGAACCAACAAACAAATGATTCAGAAGAGACAAGAATTATTCAGATGAAGAGTATGTGATAATATAAACAATCATAGGCACTATGTCACATGGAAGCAATGGTTGGCTTGTGGATAATGGGGAATATAAACATATGATCGGATACAAAGATTCATTCATCAATATGTCTGAGCATGAGTCACCTCACAAGGTGAAAATTGGGGATGATTATCAATACCCCATAAAGGGAAGTGGAGAAGCTTCATACAAGCTAGACTCCAAAAAATCATTGAAGATGAAATACGTGCTATATGTTCCAAGGTTGAAGAAGAATCTTCTCTCCATCTTTGCACTAGATCGAAGGGAATGAGAGTTTCATTTGTTGATGTCCAAGTTCTAATGTGGCCTAAAGGAAATACAATCGATGATGCAACAATGATTGGAACAATATGGAGGGTAGTACAAACTAAAGGGAGAGCTTGAATAAGCATTAGTTCATGAATCGATAGAACAAAGTGAACTATGACACTGAAGGCTTGCACATGTGCACTATGGAGCACTACCGAGTCTCAAGACTTCCATAACCCCAGGAAAAGCATGAATGTGTTCGCAAAGGATGTGCACAAGGAAAGAATGCAAAGAAGACATTTCCCAACAATGAAAGTAAAGATAAAGGAATACTAGAGATAGGACACTCATATGTATGTGGGCCCATGTCTTCCATCTCATTAAGTAGGTATGTGTACTATGTTTCCTTTATAGATGATTTCTCATGTAAGACTTGGATATATTTCTTGAAAGGGAAAAATGAATTCTTTAGTAAGTTCAAGGAATTCAAAGGCTTGGTCGAGACCACACTGACGAGAAGATCAAAACTTTGCGGTCAGATAATGGCAAAGAGTTTACCTCAGAAAAATTCAAGAAAATATACAGAGAGTCTTGGATTAAGAGTGAGTTAAGAAATCCATACAATCCTCAACAGAATGGTGTTGCGGAACAGAATAACATAAATATATTGGAAGCAATGAAAGCAATGCCACATGACCAAGATCTTCTAATGCACATTTAGGAGGAAGCAGCAAGGACAAATTTGTATGTACAAAATCGTACTTCTCAGCGAGTACTCGATAATAAGACTCTTGAAGAGGATTTCTCATATGAGAAGCCATAATTCAACCATCTCGTAATATTTGGCTGCCATGTACACATATATACACATCCCAAAGGAGAAAAGGACCAAGCGTGATCCTTCAGGGAAGGGGGGAATATTCGTAGGATACAGTGATACCTCAAAGGCCTACCGAATATACTTCCTAGTATTTAATAAGATCGACATCAGTAGATATGGAGCACTTGATGAAGACTCGACATACTCTAGATGCAGGAAGCTACCTATCGAAGAGGTCAAGGAACCTCAAGGAACAAGAGTCCGAGGTACAGAAATTGTAGAAGCAATTTCAGACATCCATGAGGATCATGACATGGAAGAATCACAAGATCCTATAGAGACACTTCATGACGAGAATGACTCCCACAAGAGAAAACCAACATGGGCACAGGAACTCATACAAGAAGCAAAAAGGTATGGCGCTCCATATGGGATGCAAAGAGAAAGAAAAAGACCAAAACCTTACAACAGCTATGTGGCCCTATTGTGTGACATCATTGACAATGAACCTTCCATCTATCAAGAGGATGCATAAACGAAAGAATGGAAGGATGCTATGATCGAAGAGTATGAGTCAGTTATGAAGAATGATGTCTGGAAGATAGTTTTGATACAGAAAAGGAAGTATGTCGTGACTTCGAAGTGGATCTACAAGATCAAGCATACTGCAGATGGTAGCATCGATAAACACAAGGTGATATTCGTGGCATGAGGCTTCTCACAAAAACAAGGCATATACTACGAGGAGACATTTGCACCCGTAGCGATGTACACTTCAATTAGAACCATACTTGCAGTAATGAAATGGAAGATACACCTGATGGACTTCAAGACAACATTCTTGAATGGTGTAGTCGAAGAGGAAGTGTACGTAGAACAACCACTAGGATTCGAGACACATGACATGCAGACCCATGTGTACAAATTAAATAAGGCATTGTATGGATTGAAATAGGAACCTCGGACATGGTACAACAGGATGGATAGCTTCCTGATGAGCTTATGATTTACTAAGAGTAAAGCGGATTCCAACCTTTACTTGAAGGTTGAATTTCGAAGACCGGTGATGCTCCTGCTATATGTCGATGACATGTTCCTAACAGGAGTGGACAAACTCATTATAGATGCAAAGAGGAAGCTTGCCACTAACTTTGAGATGAAATACATAAGGATGATGCACAACTTCTTAGGCATTGAAGTGTGGTAGAATGTAGATGAAATGTTCCTTGGTCAAAGAAAGTACGCAATGGAGATTCTGAAAAGATTCAAAATGTCGGACTACAAGGCGATAGTCATGCCTATGACATCGAACTTGAAGCTTATGTGTGATGCTTCATCAGAATCAATTGATTCCATGATGTATTGTCAGATTATTGGTTCATTGATGTACCTGAAAAATGCAAGACCGAACAGATGCTTTGCTATCAACACCCTGAGCCAATTCCTGATGGATCTGTGAAATGTGCACCTGATTGCTCCAAAGCATGTATTGAGGTACCTGAAGGGTACAATGGAATATTGGATCAAGTATGATGTGAATCAGAATATTAAGCTACAAGATTATGTTGATTCGGATTGGGCAGGTAGTGCCACTGATAGGAAGACCACTCTGGGTTGTTGCTTTAGTTTGGGATATAGCATTATCTCCTAGTTTAGTAGGAAGCAGTACCGCATGCAATTGAGTACAAGTGAGGCAGAGTATGTTGTTTCTTTCTCAGCTAGTTGTGAGGAAGTATGGTTGTGAAAGCTACTCATTGATTTGTTTGATCTGCAGATAGATATGACTTATATATTTTGCAACAACCAGAGTTGTGTGAAGTTATCAAAGAACCCAATATTCCATGACAAGTTGATGCACATCGAGATCAAGTTACACTATATCAGGGATATGGTGCAGGGAGGAGCAATGAAGCTCCAATACATGGAAATGGATGAGCAGATATCCGATGTATTGACCAAGCCTATAGAGAGAGTGAATTTTGAGTACTACAAATACTTGGTGTGATCCAGAATGATCCCCTCAAAAGAGGGAGTAAGGAGTTCTAACATAGTTGAAGCTGTAGGTTGTTTAGCAACGTAAAATATCTTAGCATGCTCAAATGCTAGAGATGAAAAGAGACCAGAAGAAAATGATGCATGAGATATCACATGGGAAAAGAGTTAGGTTGTCCTTGAGCGGAAAAGATCCTGGTGTAGGATGCAAGTAACTCGGACGTAATCAGTCCTGTAGGTTTTCTTCAGATGTAATCAGTCTTGGTGTAGTACATAGGTTATCCTTGGACATAAACAATTCTGGTATAGGTTATCCAAAGTGTAAACTATCTTTGCATGGTATGCAGGTTGTTCAGATGTAATGAGTCCCGTGGGTTGTCCTGGAGTGTAAAATATCCTGGCGTGGTACGCAGGTTACTTGGACAAAATAATTCTTGGAAGGTTTTATCTGAACGAAAAATATCCTGGATGCATGTGGTTTGGATGTAATAAGTCCTTGAGGTTGACCAGGAACAGAAAATATACTGGTGTGGTATGCAGGTTGTTCGGTCATAATAAGTCCTTGTATGTGTGCGTCCCATGTTGGAGATGATGAAGTCACAACTCACTTAGTGTGAACCTGGGCATTTCTCACATAGTGGTAGATGTAGGTTGTCTTGGTGACCTGAAAGATCATGGACTTCTCTTGTGTTGATAGAACGCAGGTTGACTATAGAGAGACATAATTCACTTGGTGTGCTCCTAGGTGATTCTTTCATATTGGAATATGCACATTGTCTTGGTGTCGTTAAATATCCTAGCATGCTCTTACATTGGTAGAACACAGGTGGACTGCATTTGGGTTGTCACCTCTGTGTGCTCTATTTGTTCTATGTGTTTTTGTATAGGGTAATGAGATGATCTGGATACAACGCGATGATGGTAGGAGACGCAGGTGATTTTATTTGCAATGTAATGAATGGTCCAAGGTTGTACCTATGCGATGGCTTGCTCCTGTGTATGATGAAGACCTGTATGAGGACTAGGCCTACACCCAACATGAAAGAGGGTTGGATCTGTAGAAACTTCCAATGACATATAGTACTATTCGATGATAAAAAATATAAGGATTATGGTAGTAGCTCTGATGATTACTTGACCATATATGTTGATGACTATGGTGGGAGAGAGAATACATTCCTAGTTAAGATGAAGTATTGTTGTATTTTTTATATTACCATTGTGCCCCATCAGAGATGTGTTTCCCTCCTTTCTGGATGTCATTATTGTGTATGGCCCTTGAGGTAGGACCTTTGTTGTAAGTCATGGCAATAGTCCCCAATATAATATAATGTAATGTGATTTTGGAGTCTCTTTAGGAGAATTCATCCCTGTTAGAGTTAGTGGTCAGCCCAGTCATGTCAGGAGGTCAGTCACTTGAAGGGTATAAATAGGGAGACGCCCTCCCTCATTTATACACACTTACACTCACTCAAGTTTGTATGACGATAGAGAGAGAGACGGAGGAGAGAGAGAGATCTACAAAAGGCTTCTTCTAATTGGGTTTTTCTATCTTGTGATATTGTCTTAGTGACTGAACTATTCTGAGGAAATTCGCGGGGTTTTCTCCTTTATGGATTCCCTGATGAAAATATTTATGTCTTTTGTGTCTACTCTATCTTGTGTATCTCGTTGTGCTTGTTATTATTTCAGATAAATATCCTAATCAAGTCAATTAGACTAGAGAAACTAAAAATATAGTCTCTAAATCCTTTCGCATTGCCTTTGTTCTATCCCCACAAATTTATTTTTTTGCTCCGTATAGGTTTTTCTCTTGGCCCACCATTGTAGATTCTTTAAAGGATTGCAAATATATCTTAACAACAATTCTACTCAACAATTTTGTTGGTATGTTTCATCTATTATGAAGTTATCGGTAGTCCACTTTGTAAACATTGATATAAAATACTATCATATCCAAAGGCTATTGGCAGTTAAGGCCAGTTGCAATGATGGTGAAAGCATTAACGGTTGCAGTGAAGGCAGTGGCAGAGGATGTGTAATGTTGTTGTAATTGTAACTTCAAAAGATATTTTGATGTATATTACTATTGTATATTGTTGTAACCCCATCAAAGATGTGTGTTCTTCCTTTGGGGATGTCATCATTGTGTATGGTCACTGAGGTAAACCCTCTGTTGTAAGTCGGGGAAATAGTCCCAAGGTTAAATAAAGGAAAATGTATTTATGTGCGTTATTAGGTAGGTCAACCCCAAAGGTAATCTGGCCGACCTAGTGGTTGAGTTAACAACTCAACGGAAGAATATAAATAGGGAGGTTCCCACCGCATTTGTCACACACTCACTTGCTCTCTCATGTGCACCTTAGGAGAGAGATGAAGAGGAGGGACATAGAGTTTTTGTAGACATTGTTCTTGGGTTATTCTATCTTGTCATCTTATTTGTGTGACAAAACTATTTTGAAGAAGTTTGTGGGGTTTTCTCCTTTATGGTTTCCCTGATGAAAATCTTTGTGTCTTGTGTATCTTATGTATATTTGATGTATTGTTGTGCTAGTTATTCTTTCAGATAAATATACTAAGTAAGTTAACTTAGAAAACTAACATGGTTTCAGAGCCACTCTGAAAGAAGGAACTATGCAGCTGAAATACAACTACAATGGAAGCTACTAGAAATTAGGGTTTCATGCTTGAAAACCCTAGAAGACTAAATCTAGTCATCTTGGCACTTTTGCTATAACTGGATATAGGAGAAAAGTCAGGATCCAAAACTTTTAAAGGATGAAGATGAAATATTGATGTACCTTTTGTGAAAGTTTCAGACTCATATTGGCTATGCTTCAGGAGATATGATTCCTCCAAATCTAGGTTCCAACCTCCTCCAGAATACAGTCATAAACATGTGCCTAGGGATAATGTCTATATCTTGGGATAGGAAGGTCCAAATGAAATTTGGCAAGATGTTTCAGGTAGGGAACATACTTAGTTTATGTGGTCCATGTTTCAGACCCTGAATGTGAAAAATTGACACGTGGAAGTCTATATAATTTCACTTTGTTGAACAGTCCTCAAAATAGTCACCTTGGGAAACTCAGCATAAGTCCCACTTGAAGAATCCAATTCTACTATAACCTATGGGGTTGGAAAGAAGATAGACCTGTATACCTCAGTGCGAAGTTTCATATCGTAAGGAGCATAAAATTGGTAGATACGATAGAATCAATATCAGACAATTCTGCATAAGAAATTGGAGAAACTAGGGCTTCCTATTTCGAGAGCTTCCCAAAGTTGTTTTCAAAAAAGGAGTACATTTCGGACAACTCGCCTTGAAGAGGCACATCTTTCTGTCTAATCTGAAGTTTGAAACTCCAAGTTTGGAAAATCAAGGTTTCTCTGACAAACCCTAGATAAACAAGCTCTGGAACCAGGTCAGGCACCCCAAATCAGTAAGATCTAAATCCTTGCTATTTCCATTTGAGGTTCTCATTTCAAAATGACTAATCACACCCATATTGATGATAAGCTTGGTGAAGCTGACAACTTTCGAGCACGAAAGTATAGGATCTCCATGATCCATGAAGACACCAAAGGAAGTGTTCAATGCTTTAACGAAGTTGTTCAAAGGAAAGAACATAAATTGGAAAATGACGTTGAGGAATCAGTTGAAGAAAGGTTGCTCAAATCAAGGAAAAACTTGAGGCAGGCAAAGAAGAATAAGAGATTGTTATGACCACCTTGAATATGTGCCAGAAGGAACCTAATTACCTTCAGCAGACTCTCGAAAGAGTGCAAATAAGAAGAAGCTCGACTCATAACAAGAGAAGATGAGATGAGAGCAACTAAAGATCAAGCTCTCATGCTTCAAAGAAGATTCCTCAAGCTATGAAGAATATGTAATCTAATCCATAAGGATTCAACTCATGAAGAACCTCTTATCCATCTCAACATTTGGCTAAGAAATGATGCAGTTGTGAATTAAGAAGATGATGAAGAAAAAGACTCAAGGACATAAGGATCAAGAAGGATTATACCCACCAAACAAACAAATAAAGTATTCAATTGTCATTTCATGATATTGTTTGGTTGTGCACTTGTTTATATTCAGTTGATGTATTATGCATGTTTGAGTGTTTGAATTTATACTACTGAATTGCACATGATGGGTAAGAAGTCAATGATGTTGTACAACATTCCATTGCTACTTATCTAGATTGAAACCTCTTTACTGACATATTAGGAGTAGTACACGCTATTAATAACATCGGGGTAGAAAGCATCTAGAAGTTACTGTATGTGTACGAGATGTAGATGAATGTTGTAGCATTGGCTAAGGTAGTTGCATGTCTGTGTAACATATATCTTGATGCATTAGATTAATATGTTTTGGAAATAATGAAATTTTTCTAATCATGCAACTGAATTTGACTTGTAGATCATACTGAAGGACAAGTAACAACAGTTCAGAAGAGGACCTTGAAGCTCCTCGGGTCAAAGACATCATGGAAAAAGAAAGAGCTTCAGAAGAATATAAAGAGAATGGTATATCCACCTAGAGAGATGAAAACCATATTGGGCAGAAGAAATTATCCAAGATGAAGAATAGTATGACGAGACTTCCAAAGAAAGCAAAAGGCCTTGGACACACTCTAGTTATGTGACACAATTGAGTGGCATAATTGATGCATACCCTTCCAGCTATAAAGAAGTAGCTAAGAAGAAAGGGAAGGAGACTATGATCAAAGTGTTAGGATTATTAATCCTCCCTTTTCCAATTTGGTAATATGTCTAAATTGGAAGTCCTTCCAGTCTATTTTTAGTCACTAGCACCATTGGGTCCACTTGGCCTAATTGGGGCACATGTTCCAGTTACTAAAGTGTGGGGAACACTAATTGAGGCCTAATACCATTTATTTCACTTGCATGCATCAGTTTAGGAGCCTCCTAGATCAATCCCTACAATTCAGGAGCCAATGGTAGTGCCGATACCAACCTTCATCATTTCAGTTCAGTTAGTGACTAGACAAGCTAAGTTAGGAGTCAGTTACATTCAGTTCTTGTCCTCTACATTCAGTTAGTGCTAGGTTTGCATGGCTACATGTAGGAGAGGCACTTTCCTCACCTACCACAGTCAGTTAGCCTTAGTTAACACTGAATTAGACACGTGAGTTGTGTTTTAGAACTTCGATGAACTCCGATAATGATTTAGACAAGGCCAGTTAATTGAGTCCTCTGATAATGATTTAGACAAGGCCTTAGTTACCTACAGTCAAGTAGAGTCTAATCAATTTGAATTTCCTCATGTGGATTCAAATTGCATGTGGCTATTTAGCCATTGTATTACATTGTAATTGATCATCTAATTAATTTTTTATTAATGAAAGCATCCACAGTTGCAAGCCATTTTTGCATTGTTTCATTCTTCAATTGTTGAGTAAATTGCGTGATCTATGTTTTCAATTGTGTGTTTGTCCACAGATCTATCTGGTCAATTTTACATGGTGTCAGAGCATCGGTGGACAAGGCACTTCTCCTCCTCAGATCTCCAGCTAGATCATTTTTTTGAGCAATTTGCTCCATTCCTACTCTACACCAGAAGCAGAAGGTTTACACTTAATACCCCAAGTTAAGTGTAACATCCCCGACCCTCCGACCGGCAAAGAGGATGCTACCAAACCGTCCAACAACCGGGAAACTAGCCCCATGAACATGAACATACCTAAAATGCTGAAATAAAATTCTTAAAATATAAAACCTGCTAAGATGCATAATCATTCACATTCACAGCGGAAGCAAACATACATTCAGACATTCAACATGTTCATCATAGTTCATTAGCCATCAAATATAATTGCAGAGATGAAATAGACAAAGATACTTATCTCATAAAGAACTTGTCCCGCAACCAGCTACATCGCTGCAACGTTCCAACCAACCATAGGCCAGCGTGCTCATCAATCTCTCAGCAACACTGCCACTGATCCGGATTTATGCAGGAACGCAACAGAATACACAAATAACCATAGAAACAAATATGCAGTGGAAATAACACTTCATTTCATTAATCAATAACTGAGACTTGTTTACATACAGAATGGAAATAAACTAGCTAGAGTGTTGGTAGCTTATCTCTGAGAAGAGATGTGGCGGCTACATGCCTCTGAACTCTGTGTTACAATGAGGCTCGAAGGCCTATATATTATTGAGAAATAATGGAAACCCTACACATCCAAAAACCTAACCCTAGGAGGTGAAACTCCTTAAAGTAGGCCCCGTTGGGTAACTTGGTACATCAATTTCTCGAGGTCGTAACTTTAGCATACTACCTCCATTTGACATACATGATACATCGTTAGAAAGATCTGTTTAAGGACTACATTCATAAATGGAAAATATCAAGTCCAAAATGAACTCATATTTGCCTAACCATTCGATGCCAAAAAAACGTCGTTTAGGGCCTCAAAACGGCTCCGAAAGTTTAGGACCCGAAAACTGCCAAAAATAGTAAATTGTGTTACAATTAAGGAAACTGGAAAACTGAAAGAAACAGTGGTGGGGGTCCAAGAGGAATAGGTGGGTGGCCACCAATATCCTCCTAGATTAGCCACCCCCGAGCTGGGCATGATTTCCCAACTTAATAAGTGACTAAGCAGGCTTACACATAGCCAAGGTACACAAGTCAGCCAAGCCCACACCGTAGGGATTATCAGGCTATCAAGGAGCTGGGAGAAGCTCAATGCTAAGCTGGTGAGCTCATGGAAATGTTAAGGATGCCTGCACCAAATCTAGCTTGACCTCTGAGACACCCACACACACCCGACACCAGGAATCAATCCCTTCTCTACTTCACAGTCCCTTAGGCCCTGACTTCCCTTGCCAGTGCTCTTCCAGGGTTGTGGAGGAGAAAGCCAGCCATCTAACTCAGTCTGTGTGGCTCCCAAACCCAAGTTTCTCAAGCATACCCAGCCTTCAATCCCACTCCACACAGTCCGAAGAGCAACCACTGCATACCCGCAGTAAAACCAAGTGATTCACGGCTTGGGAAGGGAAAACAATTCCTGAGTCATTCTTGGCCCTATCATGGCCAAAACGACTCCATAACAGCCTACAATAGCCCAAAACGTAAAAGCAAACACAACAACCAAAATGTGGGAAAGGAAACAGCCCATTCTCAACAATGAAGCTACGGGAAAACTTACACAGACCGCAATGGGGAAGAAAACAGACTCCCAATCGGTACGTGAGGGAAATTTACACACAAATCCCACAATCCAGATGGAAAACACACCAGATACCATTTTGTAGAGAAATGGGAATGACAGCCCAAACGACTCCCTTCCTTGCTGCATGAGCCAAAACAGAAAGAATCCTCAGCGTGAGGAACCATAGAAAACACATACGCACCGCCCAGAACACGAAGGCTCATTCACAGGAGATCATGGGTGACAGTAATCAGTTTTTCCAGCTCTATGTGAGGAAAACAATGATGAATCCCAATCAGTACGTGAGAGAGCTGAACGTCCCTGCGTGAGATGGACAGTGAGGAAAAATGAATAGCCAAAAACGATGAATAGTTTTCCCAAACGGTGTGTGAAGGGGAGAGCAGACTAGAGAGAGTGGGAGAATGGCAGTGTTTTCTGTTGGTTTCCTTTCCCCCACGTGAATGGAACGAACCAGCTGGAGGAGGGTGAATGTGGACAGGCCTACCACCCACTACTACTCAGCAAATAACTGCCCTCAACTAACAGTAGTTTAGTGGCTGACACGTGGCTTTTCCCCAATGGCTCTCACGGGTTAGACAATCCCCGCCCCTTAACCTTAGGAAATCATGCCCTTTTCATTTAACGTTGCACCGTTGTAGCTGACTGTAGGTTTATTTTAATGAATGTGCATATTTACATGATGCAAAACTATTATGTGTAAGATAGCATGATATACCATCGGCAACGATCCTAATTGCCAAAACATAACACAACCAAATTGATGGTGGGGCTTTTTTCCTTTAGCTCCTCACCATGATTGATTACAATATATACATCATGTACCTTTAATGCAAACGGGGTCAAAACCGGGGTATTACAATCCCCTCCCCCTTGAAATAACATCGTCCTCGATGTTCCAATACATAGGAATGCATATACCATTTGCACATTCAAAATTTTAGAATCTTGTAGATCCATCCCATGTTCAATTATTTACTTTGAACTTTCAGGAACAAGCCCCTCGGCTTCCACAAGCTTCTCTTACTGGTTCTCAGCTTTCGGCTCATTCCCAAGTCTAGGGACTTTTCTGTATCTTGAGCATCACTCCAAGATTTTCTTAGGTCTTGGCAATTTTTTGAAGGAGAGTTCCAGCCAAGTCTAGCAGCTTTTAGTATGCTGCCATGATCAATGTGCACCACCGGATTTCACCTTTCTCACCTGTGAAATGCATCATTGAAATTATGTTAGACCAAACATAATATAGGCATTAAAATCAGTCAATTAATTGCCCAATTGGCATGACAATCCAAGTCTCATCAAGGAGACTATCATATTTTTCATGCCTTCCCAACAGGCACATGAGCTCATTCATGTCCATTCTTGGGCAAGGATTATCCATTCCAGCATTCACAATTTTCTTTAAGCAATTACACACATTCTAATTTCAGTCATACATGCATTCAACAATCTTTTGTTTTCACAATGCATAAATATATATATATATATATATAATCAAAAGGCAAGAGAGACCAGTAAGAATTTTTCCCCTCTTTGTTTTGTTCCATCCCGGAACCCACACCACCACTGTGGCTTTTCATGCTCTCAGCCTCTTTCACTTCACCGTGAATGCTGGATCAATCCCTCTTGGCCATGACACTTAGTGTCTCCGGTCTATTTCAGACCTCTCAACCATGGAGCCTCCCCACATGGTTTGCCTCAGCTGCTAGGAACTTCATAATCTCACTAGCACCTTTTTCATTACTGCTCATTCTGAGCTCTTCAGGACAGTCACATGTCCACATGCACCCCTAGGATGCTCTCATAGTCCTCACTCCCAGCGATACCTATATTCAAACATTGAATAGATTCACATGTTTAGTTTATTCCCATCGATTTTCCCTCTTAAACAAGAGCTTAAAACATCATATACACATGCATATTCATAAGCAAGAATTGCAAAATAATCCAATACTTATCTGTATTGTGCGTTTCCTCTTTGGTCCATAGGATCCTGCTTTGCTTTGCAAGCCTTGGGATCACCTATGGACTTGGATGTTAGGCCAGCACGTAGGCTGCTTCACAACATCCTTTTATATATATATCAGGCACAGTCAAGCCAACCTATAGTTGGGTTTATCAGACCGTCCAGCCAAGCCAATACACAATTGGGTTTATCAGGCCGTAGGCACTTTAAGCCAATACACTATTGGGTTTATTAGGCTACTCATCCAAGCCAGCTATTAGTTGGGTGTATCAGAATGTAGGTAGTCAAGCCAACCCTGTAAAATTTCCCCAATTTCCATAACATCAAATAATCACACAGTCAAGCCAACCTTAAGTTGGGTTTATCAGGCCATCAACAAATCACCTGCACTTATATCAACAGTACACTTATATCAACAATCAATCATTAGCCAAGCCAACACCATTGGGTTTATCATGCCATCAACAATAACACATGCACTTATATCAACAATCAATCATCAGCCAAGCCAACATCGTTGGGTTTATCAGGCCATCAACAATAGCACATGCACTTATATCAACAATCAATCATCAGCCAAGCCAACACCATTGGGTTTATCAGGCCATCAACAATAACACCATTTCCAATAGTGAGCTCAAAATCCACTACCCCATATCACACAAGAGACCACTCCCTTCGCTGAGTTGACAGTCCCTCAGGAATGTCTCCTTCTCTGTGCTCTTTAGTAGAAAGTAGGATGAGCTCAAGCCATTGTCCATTCAGTGTACATTATCAGACTACATCTGTTTAGCCTGACAACACAAACAATATAAGCATATTCGTTAGCGTTATTGTTCTAAAAACCATAATCATGTTTCATATCATTCTCTATCAAGTATTGAGACACCAGGAGTGCGTCCACTCCCTAGGGTGTAATCAATATTGAAAACCCTCCCATGATCCGACATCGGAAGAGTGTGCACCCTTTTCCAGTGTGTGCCATGTAGGCCCTATTCATACTCAAGAAATCTACCATAATGGAAATAAAATCAAAACATGCTCTGCATATTGAATTTAACAATTGACATGCATATTCTTAGCTAGGGTCACAGAACACTTATCAAGTTGTCGAGGCAGTATTCCTTTGTTAAGGAGGAATGGGGGCTTCCTTCTCTGAGTTGACAGTCCCTCACTTTCCATCCCAATTCCTCTTTACATTTCATATCCATGCATGTCTTACCAACATAACCCATACCATCTCACTCATGTTGCTTACCAAACATGTAGTGCAGATGAGATATTTCCAAAATGTCCAATGGAGTTTCACCTGAAACCCATTTCCAAGATAAGGGAAAACCTTCCCATGAAGTTTGGGTCCTGAAGGCCATCACACATGATCTTCCTGCAGTGTGTGCCCCTGGCACATTCATCAAATAGCCAACAGTCAATCATTATCTGATAATACAATCCAAATTGATTGTTCCACAACCAAGCAATGACATTAGTAATTAAATTCAATGAGAATTTGCAGCTCTGTTTACCACAAAAATTGATTTGCTTGGTAATGAGGTGATCCTCAATTGTGGGTATCTTGTAAGCAACACCACTATGCCCGTTATAATTTTATGTTTACTATCATAACATGAATACCCACTTACAAAACGTCCTTCTGACACAATTATATGCAAGCCAATAGTTATTGTAGTTGTCAGCAATTTCTCAAATCTGAAATTCACAAATTCAAATTTGACAACTCATTATGCATACAAACTAGTTTCACAACCATGAGACTCTTCTCATGAGGTTTGGCTCTTTCACATGGTAGATTCCGGCATTTTTCATGGTCTTACTCCCATTGCTATGCTCCAAACAATCTACCTGAAACCTGAACTTCAATCAGCCAAACACTTGGAAAGTCTTGATGCATATAACCTTTTCATTGCTTAAATTACAGGGTACAGTCACATCATTTATTCAATTAAATGAAAGTTTTAGATACTCCTTACTTCACAAGCGCATCATTTGTACCACTTTTCTCTTCCATAGAACATTTCTGGCAGCCAATTGATCATGACTACCCTCTTCATGCACTTACTATCCTGCATTCATAACAGCTCTCAAAATGGTTCTAGAATTGTCATCAATTCATCATTTCAGCCATTAGTTATTCATAATATCACATGCACTATCTCAATACATTCATGCAATGCATCACAACATTTGCACCCATACTTACATAATCAGTTACTCACACCCTTCATATGCATCCATTCAATGCATATCTACAAGATTTATAGAATCCTTTAATGCATATCCACTCAATGCTACCTTGCATTGATCCAGGGATACTATGCATTCAAACATACCATGCATGGCCTAACCATGACTACTTCATATAGGATGCATCAGTGCTTACTTTCTCAGGCATAACATATTTCCATATGAATGTAGTATAAAATTCAAATACCCACATGGTATGAGATCTCTTACCTTTACCACTCCATGCAATTTGTCATAATCAAACCCTTACCTTCATGGGTTCTATTTACACCCTTGACATTACCAATTTGATTGGTCCTTTGTAGGAGATTGCAGAATTTGCTCACCAACTTTTGATTCTGGACTTGTTTCCTTATCCCTTTCTCCATAAGGTTGTTGGTCACATTCGTCAGCATCCACAACATATTCTGCCATGTCCATGTTGTCATTGGTTTTTTTTTCTTCCATTAATGCCAACATTAATGCAATAATCATCATTACTGGCTCATTATAAATGTATAATTGTCACTATTCTTACCAACATGTAATATCTTATGCATGCAAGGCATATCTTCATACATTTCATGTATGAAACTTATAAATGTTATTATAATTACCAAGACAGGGTTTAAGGAATTTTCCCTTTTCAAATCCCTCATCTTTGCATGGAGCTCCTCTTCCACATAATGGTTGGTTTGTCCATACTAACAGCCACTAGTACTTTGCAGCACCGCATTCGAACTCTAGGGATTCCCCCTTGTTCCCTGCTGGATAATCTTTCCAACGCCTATCCACATGCTTCATTCTGACCTTGGGTGTGAAAACCACATCCTTTCAAAAATGATGGCAAAACACACCACTGAATTTTGGGTCTGAAATGTCAACCTCAGCCACCTAGAATTCTCTTCCTTTTCAGCCCTAAAACTGCTAAAAATCTAATGAGAAATTCTTCACTGAACACTAGTTGAGATTCGCTGGAACTTTCACTGGAAAAACCCAAAATTCTCCTTTGTCAAAATCGGGTCTCATCCCAGCTAATTTTCCAACGTTTCGGATCCTTAGTGGACTAGTATTTCGATCTGCATCAGCAATGTCAAGGACTATTCATCGGGTCATTTCTTTCCTAACCTTCTGCGTTTCGGTGGCTAGAATGTCTAATTTTCTCCGTTGTCTCGGCGGGTTGTTTGTCTATTTCCTTCCACCATATCGGGCCTGCAGTGGTCTACTATTCTGAGTTTTATCGGTGATCCGCTTGACTAATTGTGTCCGCCGTATCAGGTCCATAATCATCTATTCCGCTGCATCGACGGTTGAAATATGTAACCATCGGAAGCTTAGTGCTCTAAACTTCTGCAATGGTGGCCAATGATCCTTCTAAGGTTTCCATGGCACAAGCCTATCGGTGGTCGAAACCTCTAGTCACTGCGGCATTAACAATTAGATCTTCTACCCATCGGAAGGTTTAGTTCTTTAGACTTCCGCAATGACGGCGCACGAACTGTTAACTCCTTCCGATGTTCATCGGCGACGTCATCAACTAATCTTCGCCGATGGACAATGATTCTACGACTTAGAAAAAATTTCAAAATTTTCTCTCTAGTCTTCTTTTCTGGTTCATCAGCTCAACCATCTCTTTTGCTAATTCGTTTAACTATTTTTCGGCGAGATCTTCCTCTATCTTCTGTTGACTCCATCAGCTCCATCTTCCCCTATTCATCGTCGTTCAACTAACAACTTCTAATCGATGACTAAAACACAACCATCATGACATCGGCAAGTGGAACCTATCACCATCGGAGGATTAGTGCACTAGGATTCCGCAACGGTGGCGCTTGAACCATTAATTCCTTCCACTGTTCATCGGCGATGAATACCACTATCCTTTTCCGATGACCGACGATCTCGTGCCTTAGAAAATTTTCGAAATTTTTTTCGCTGAATCGTCAACCCAAACCTCTACATTTCGCTGATGGTTTTCATCTCTTAGAAATTTCTGGGAATTTCCTTCCTTGCTTCGGCTCCTCAAATAGCTAAGTTTCTTCGATGCCTTTAACACTTTGGCCAACTTCTTCTTTTTCCGCCACCGCGTCAACTGCGCCCTCAACTAAAATTCGTCGATGTTTCGGCGGTTTCATCTTCCTGCTGACGCTGATGGCCTTTATCGGATGTCCTTTCGACTAAGCAATTCGACGTTTCAACAGTCTTCAACTCAACAAATCCGTCGCCTCGGTGCCTCCATCTTCTTTCTTCTGTCATTCGCCGACAACTTCTTAACTTCGCCAAGTCCCGAAATTTTTTCAACACTTAGACAATTTTTTTGAAATTTTTCTTAACACCGCATTGGCCAATTCATCCTCTAAATTTCGCCGATCCATCTAACTAATCTTCACTAAATTTCTCTTTCCTATACCAACGTGTCATCATCAACTTCACCATCTATTTGTCGATGATCCTATCTTCTAATTCCCGCTGACGGTGGTGACGTTTCGGCGACCCCGTCACCTAAGCATTGGTGATCCCATCATCTAAACTTCGTCGATCACCGATGATCTCACGACTTAGAAATTTTCCCAAAATTTTTATCTTCGTCTTTTCTCCGCCGATGGCATCGACGACCCGAACAACTACTCATCGCCATCATTTTGGTGATCATTAATCCTATGGAGCCATTTTTTTGGCGATCCCTACAACTAAGTGTCATCGATCACTGACAATCTACGTAGGGTGGTCTTTCCACAAAAGGGAGCCGACGTCTCGGCGGCCTTCGACTGATCCCCTCCACAACTACAGCTCCGACTTCCACTGATCTCCACTAACAGCCGACAGAGACTTAAAGAAATTTTGTGAATTTCCTTCCACCGGTCCCTCGTCAGGTGGTCTTCTGACTAAGTCCATTGTATTGGAGGATGTTCCCACTCAGTCCTCCGATGATCCAACGAGTTTGGCACTTGGAGAATTTTTCAACCAAATTTTCTTGAACTTTTTGATTTCTGCTGGGAAGGGGACAACCTACCTCTGTTAGCTAACCTTTCATGGCCCATTCAGGCCCATACTGCAACCTTTAGCTTTGATACCATACTGTAACATCCCCAACCCTCCGACCGGTGAAGAGGACGCTACCAAACCGTCCAACAACCAGGCAACTAGCCCCATGAACATGAACATACATAAAATGCTGAAATAAAATTCTTAAAACATAAAACCTGCTAAGATGTATAATCATTCACATTCACAGCGGAAGCAAACATACATACAGGCATTCAACATGTTCATCATAGTTCATTAGCCATCAAATATAATTGCATAGATGAAATAGACAAAGATACTTATCTCATAAATAACTTCTCCCGCAACCAGCTACGTTGTTGCAACGTTCCACCCAACCATAGGCCAACGTGATCATCAATCTCTCAGCAACACTGCCACCCCTGAGCTAGGCATGATTTCCCAAGGAATAAGGGACTAAGCAGGCTTACACATAGCCAAGGTACACAAGTCAGCCAAGACCACACCATAGGGCTTATCAGGCTATCAAGGAGCTAGGAGAAGCTCAATGCTAAGCTGGTGAGCTCATGGAAAAGCTAAGGACGCCTGCACTAGAGCTAGCCTGACCTCTAAGACACCCACACACACCCGACACCAGGAATCAATCCCTTCTTTGCTTCACAATCCCTTAGGCCCTGACTTCCCTTTCCAGTTCTCTTCCAGGGTTGTGGAGGAGAAATCCATCCATCTAACTCTGTCTGTGTGGCTCCCAAACACAGGTTTCTCAAGCATACCCAGCCTTCAATCCCACTCCACACAGTCCGAAGACCAACCACTGCATACCCGCAGTAAAACCAAGTGATTCACGGCTTGGGTAGGGAAAATAATTCATGAGTCGTTCTTGGCCCTATCGTGGCCAAAACGAATCCATAACAGCCTACAACAGCCCAAAACATAAAAGCAAACACAACAACCAAAATGTGGGAAAGGCAACAGCCCATTCTCAACAATGAAGCTACGGGAAAACTTACACAGACCGTAATGGGGAAGAAAACAGACTCCCAATCGGTACGTGAGGGAAATTTACACACACATCCCACAATCCAGATGGAAAACACACCAGATACCATTCTATATAGAAATGGGAATGACAGCCCAAACGACTCCCTTCCTTGCTACATGAGCCAAAACAGAAAGAATCCTCAGCGTGAGGAACCGGAGAAAACACATACGCACCGCCCAGAATGCGAAGGCTCATTCACAGGAGATCATGGGTGATAGTAATCAGTTTTTCCAGCTCTATGTGAGGAAAATGATGATGAATCCCAATCGGTGCATAAGAGAGCCAAACGTCCCTGCATGAGATGGACAGTGAGGAAAAATGAACAGTAAAAAACGATGGATAGTTTTCCCAAACAGTGCACGAAGGGGAGCAGACTGGAGAGAGTGGCAGCGTTTTCTGTTGGTTTCCTTTCCCCCACATGAATGGAATGACCCAACTGGAGGAGGGTGCGTGTGGACAGGCCTGCCACCCACCACTACTATCAAAACCCCAAATTTTCATAAAAATTTAAAATTTTGAAAATACATAAAATGCTAAGAATGTGGTTTGCTAACAGCTAACAGTTATCTATAAAAGAATTAGTTACCAGATTAGTTAATACATAATCTTAATTAAGTAACTTAGCATTCTACTTTTTGATACAAGGTTAGGTTTAACTTGTGCAATAATTCATCTTTCAGTTTGCTGATGAGTTTTAATTTGCGACAAGTAGGTGGAACTATGTTTGGATTCTGGCGCTTACTTAGCGTTTAAGCTAATGCAGAAAGCTTACTTGTTCTTACAGTTTTTACAGGTATGAATGATCGAGTAATGCCTTTAATTCCATAAAGCATCCATCTATATTTCTATTTGCAAAAATAAAAAGCTTGGTAAATAAGTTGTTACATAACAATCTACTTCTATGAGGTAAAACAAGTAGTTTTGTTTTCTTCAATTATTCTTGTCAACGAAATACATGTAGAAGAGTTTCTTTCTTAAATGTAATTCGCAACAGTAATTACTTTCCCTGGTTCACAACTTGTGATCTTTTTTGTAAGTTATTTTCACTTAGAGTGCATAACCTGTAATGCTATAATGATTGTTCTAACAGTAATATAAATTATCAATTTAATAATAATAGTATAACCAGTTGCTTGTTATTCATCTTCTGTAATGAAGAATACTGCCTAAGGTTCTAAACATTACAGTGAAACATAAATTCCTATGGACTTAGAATCTAGTGGGATTGTTCCACTTCAGCTTCTTTTCTTTTTTTTATAATACTTCTCTTGAATTAAGCTTCTAACCACAACAGTTAACTTAGGTCAAAGTCTTTAAGAGAGATTTATTTATTACCTCATGCAAGCACTAGATAGTTCTAAAAATTATGTTACTAATCAAAAACATGGTGAAACTAATAGTACTTGTCATGGTTGAGTAAATAACCAAAAGCTATTAAACTTTGTTGATCTGATATGTAAAGGATTCATAGCGAACATCCTAGTATTTGCCACCCACTGAAAACTATGCTTTTCTATGGTACTCACCAATACACACATAAACTATCTTGTTTATAATACATCCATGTTTACCAGTAATTCTAGTTATAAACAAATAAGATTTATAAAATTCATGATCTTATTTAAAACTATGTTGTATAAAATTATAAAGTCACAACATAAAAGTTGGGGCAACAAGATTAGCTATGCAAAGGCTATTAGGAAATGCTTTATTAAATATCATAGTTTGGCTAGGTGATGAAATAGTCTTTTAATTGGTATCTCCCAAAGTATCATAAGATTTCTTTATAAACATAGTTACGATAGCACAAGGCTTATCAACATTTATAACTATAATATCGATACTATGAATAAATGGATAAACAATTAGTGGTGAACTAAATTTTCCATGCATAAAATACTTGGAGCAAGAATATAGATTATAAGGTTGCATCGATTTCATGGTCAGCGAAAAGCTTAATATGAATAAACATATTAATTATAAAGTTCATATTATAACTTGATATGGAAAAGGTATGAGTCGTTAGACCACTCCATCGATGGGTTTATGTGTAAGGTTTTGTATTTAAAAAATATAGGCTTGGAAATCACCATCGTTCTGAACTATATGATGACTAAATGATAACCTCATCAATGACCCGAGGGTTCATGGTTTATGCCCATGCAACCGTAGGTTGACATCTATGATAACGTGGAACATTTGAATGATTAAAGTATTTATATGAATGTGCAGAGAATTATATTAAATCATTGTGAATCATTGGCATGCAGGAACTATATAGTCGACCCACTGCATTTGAATATTTAGGTGGCCACGTGTTTTCTTCTCGGCCAAGTGTTGGAAGTATAAGAGTTTGTGAACCATATTCTTTGTCATTCTCCTCCATGGATTTCGGGCATTCGGGCCGCTCTGCAACTATTTTTCATGGCCACTAGGCTTACCCTACTGTGAATTGAACGAGCTCCGCGTCCTGGTTTACAATATTCAGTTTGTCTCCTTCATTCTTGAACTCTTGTCTGCACTGTGAGTTTACCCTGGCAAGAGTTGTTGAGAGCCGTGAATTAAAGCTTACGGCCTGGCCTGTGAGTGGTTTTTGGTTTGTTCCTCCATGGCCTGCCTGTAGAGATAGTTTTAAGGAGTTACTTGCTTCGATTACAACTTTGTCTTTGTCATAGGGTTTCGAGAGTATGGATTCTCATGCTTTGCATTGTGGTGACAGTTCCAGCTTCACCATCTTCTTCTTGCTTGGTTGTTGCTCAACCTTTTTCTTGTTGCTGCTAGCAGTGGTTTGTGCATGCGTTTAAACCATCTCTGTCACAGGAAAAATGAAGGGTTGGCTCTTTGTCTCGCTGATGGCGGCACTACTGTTTCTCGGTGGCTACATTACCTTCACTTCCAGGTATGAAATTTTTTTAAAACAGTTCTTAAACTTACTCTTAAATCAGTTGTAGTATAAAGCATATTTTAATGTTGTGGGTTCTTCTCCTTGAAGGTAACGGTTCACACCTCTCTTTGTAGCTGGTACAATCGAGTAAGGTTGGCTCCCTGGTTACGGGTAAGCCCTGGTTAACCCATGGCAATCCATGCTTGTTCAGTTCTTTATGGAACAATTTTCAGTTGGAAGTTATGGCCTGCAATTGACCCTTCATGGGTTACTATTCCTTGGTTTACTTGTTTAGTTTTTACTAAACCCTTGTTGTTAGCAAGGTTCTCCGGCTTATGCTGTGACTTGTAAATTTTGTTTTACTTGTTTTTGTGTACAGTTACGTACATAGATTTTGCAGCCTATCAAGCCATTCTCTGTTTAAACTTTAAGCATAGAGATTTAACTCTCTTGAGCTTGAACTCAGTTATTTCTATGCTCTTACTATAATTTTGTATACTAGGGTTCTTACCCTTATTCGACTGTGTAAAGAAATCTTTACTTTTTAAATTTATCTTGCATTAAAATGTATTATTATAACCTATTCTGTTATTTCTTTCTATTATAATAATTTGTTTATAAGCTCGGATATTCATGCAAGGGTTAATCATGTTGGTGTCCTATGTATAAAATAATTTCTTTAAATTATTCTGTATGTTTTAGTTCAATAATAAATGTTAAGTTAATTGTTTGTTACAGGTATATAGTTGTTATAATTCCATTGTTATCTTTCTCTGTCCTTACAGGACTATAATAATATTTTTTTTTTTTAAGTTTCAGAATACTAAATAATCCAAATCCTTGGATTATTGCATATCTGATTATTAATTACATTGTTTTTTTTTCCTCGGAAAAAATTCATAATTTTATTTCAAAATGGAACAAAATTACATCTGCACATGTAAGAGGATCACTAGGATCCCTACATTGTCACATATTATCTGTCTCATATTATCATAACCAAAAAAAATTCTACCCAGCCTATAGCAGAAATAACCACAAAAGAGAGTTCAAATCTGGAATATATCCAAATCAACACAGTAACATACTGTCCATGTAATGACATGTCACAAAACTGTATCCTGAAAAACGTCCGATCCCAGCCTGTAAGCAGCAATATACCACAACAGTGTATACTACAGATCACAAAGACACAAAATCAGAGCCATCATTAACAGGTCACATGAAAAGCCATAACCATTAGCAACTCGATATCACAGCATATAATTATACTGTCCCTGACAGCTCAAAAACTCACAAAATCTGGAATGACCAATTCATGTATTGCTGTAAGCAAAAATAAACTGTCCCAAATTGCAAAATAAACAGCTCGATCAAAATCTGAGCCATCATTAACATGTCACAAAAAAACTGTATCATGAAAAGCCGATCCCATCCTGTAGCAGCTCGATACCACAGCATATAATTATACTATCCCTGACAGTAAAATATCAGCACCATGCAATTCATATATTGTTGTAATCAAAATATATGCAGCTCGATACATATATATCAATACCAAAAATACAGGTCACAAAATCTGAACCAATGCTCAATGCTAATCCAAAACTGAATCATGAAAAGGCCGATGATAATAGCTGAAAGAACCCTCGTGAGAGTGAACAGTTATCCTCTGTATGCCAAAAAATAAATGTCACTACGTCGCTTCCTTGGATAACTGATCAGCCACCCCATTCTGTTCCCTATAGACATGAGTAAAGGAAATATGATTAAACTGTTGTTTTATGCGGAACACCTCCTCCAAAATAGGTAAAAGTATCATCACATGGCACTGAACAGCCTCTTTTGCCCATTCAATAACAATCATAGAGTCACCAAATACCTGTAAAGACAAACATCCCTGTTCCAAAGCAAATAAAAGCAAAATCCTGAGTGACATTAATTCAGCATAGTTTTTTGTGCCCCTCCCTAATCCAGCCGAGAAATGAAAATAATGAGACTCAGATTTGTAAAGTACGCCACCCCCACCACATCTCAATTGCTGAGCTTGAGAAGCTCCATCAAAGAAGCCCCAAGGGAGAGTTTTGTCAATCAGTTCCTCCCGCACAGGCCTCTGCTTGAGAAGCTTCTCAGGTTCCCTGAAATGATGAATAATTGCAACAATTTGAGCCACAACAGACTCCATCGAGATTCTACAGTCCTGAAAAATAATCTTGTTGTGAGTAATCCAAATACCCCAAGCAAAAATACATGGAATAGCTCGGAGAGATTTTTGTCCCGACCACCAGTTTTGAAATGCATGGAGACCAGAATCTCCCTGCCAACCCCCGATGAAACCCATCTGTTTACCCACTTCAGTCCATATAGTCTGAGAATAACTACATTGAACAAAGAGATGTTGAATAGTTTCCTCATCCTTCCGACACATCGCACAAAAGCCAGGACCTTCAAGAAATCTTTTTTGCAAAATGTCCCATGTTGGAACTTTATTTTCCAAAATTGCCCAGAAGAGTAACTTTGCCTTACCCGGACATTTTAGCTTCCACAGCTGCTTCCACCACCAAAACAATTCTCGGTTATGAACCAAAACATTGAGCTGAATATAACCATGTTTAGGAGTGTAACACCCTGAAGGATGATAGTCCCAAATCAATTTATCCTCCCGGTTAGACAATCTGACATTTGAAACCCTTAACTACCTAATATATCCCTCCCATGCCGCCTGCCAATCATTATGAATATCAAGTCTCTAAGCACTAATCCAGCCTTGATGCCATAATGAAGAATTTTCCTGATCCTCAATATCAGCAATAAAAAGATACCCTCTTGCTACCAAGTATAATCTCAGCTCCTCAGGAAGGACACGATCCCTCCCACAGCCTACCCAGGGATCAATCCCAATACGAACCAATCTCCCATTACCAATTCTCCACACCAAACCAGAGCCAACCAGATCAAAATGCTTTACCACTGCTTTCCAGACCACTGAGCAATTTGTCCGATATTTGTCCGCCAACCGAATCCACTCAATGAGAGTCAAAGGAGCAATATATTTATGATACACCACATGAGTCCATAGACTCTGTGTATGAATAAGTCTCCATGAGACTTTTGCTCCTAATGCCTTTGCAAAAAGGAAAATATTTTTTAACCCCCACCCTCCCAAATCTTTTGGAACAACAATTTTCTCCCACCTCACCCACACCAAAGCCAGATGATCATTCTTACCTCTCCACAGAAAAGAAAAACATAACCTGCGAATATGTTCAAGAATCCCCTTAGGTATCCATGCAAGAGACATCCAATAGACGGGTATTGCTTCCAAAACCGATTTTACTAGAACCAGTCTCCCAGCCCGAGAGAGCCATTTTTGACTCCAACATTGAAGTCTTTTTTCTAATTTTGTCAATAACCAGTGCCAATCTGCCTTAAGGTAAGAGTTAGGTTTTAAGAAAAACCCCAGATACTTTAACGCGGCATCCAAGTCCATAATTCTAAAAGACAAACGAAGAGCAATTCTGTTTTTCTCCTGTTCAGATAAGTTCGAGCATGATATAGTGGATTTTTCAAAATTTACCACCATGCCCACAGCAGCTTGTACAAGGGCTAATCCTTCAGACACCTTATCAATATCCTGTCTCGACCCATTAGTGAAAATCAAAATATCGTCAACAAAAAGGAGGTGTGTAATATACAAAACCTGGGAAATGGCAGTACCACGAAAAGTCCCTTCCGCTTTTGAAGCCAAAATAAAGCGGCTGAGACCTTCAGCAACAAGAAGAAACAAAAGGGGAGAAAGAGGACACCCTTGTCGAAGACCCCTTCCCGCATGGAAGAAAGGGCAAGCAGCTCCATTAATGAGGATTGCAAAACTCACCGTACTGATACAAGCCATAATCCATCTCACAAATTCATAACAGAATCCCAAGTGTGTAAGCAGCATCCTAAGGTAAAGCCAACTAACCCGATCGTAAGCCTTGGAGAGATCAATCTTGATCACTGCTCCTTTCTGTTTCTGAACTTTCAAAGTATGTAGGCCTTCCTGAGCAACTCCAATGGCCTCATGAATTTGACGACCCTCCAGAAACCCAAATTCCTCACTAGAAATATGATGGGATAATACAGATTTGAGTCTCTTTGCAATAACCTTAGAGATAATCTTATATAAACAATTGCAAAGTGAGATGGGCCTGTAATCCTCAAAACTTGCAGGTTTATCCACTTTTGGGATAAGAGCAATAAAAGTAGTATTAAGCGGGCCATGTATAAACCCAGCCTTACATGATTCCTCAACAATGGACAAGAGCTCCTCACCAAATAAATCAAAGAAACCCAAGAAGAATTCAACAGGCCAACCATCAGGCCCCGTACTTTTATCTTTTTGAAATGAGTGAAGCACCCGAGAGAGCTCCTCCATCGAAACTTCCCCCATCAAACTCCTGTTTTCCTCCTCATCCACAAATCGGGGAAAGAGATGTGCCACCCGAATGACCTCAGTAATATTAGCTCCAGGTTGAGCAGAGAATAAATCCCCAAAATATCTCACACCCATATCAGCCAGCCCATCGAAACTGGACACTTGTTCCCCTTCTGCTGAAGACAACTCCCAAATAGAATTGGAAAATTTTCTCCCCTTAGCACAAGCTTGAAAAAAAATTGTATTCTCATCACCACACTGAAGCCAGATTGCTCTGCTCTTCAACCTCCACATTTCTTCTCGCTCACAGAGAATCACATTCCGCTTCATTTCCAAATAAAGGAGTTTATCCTTAGACTGTTCATCCAAAAACCCCATCCCCCGACTGTGAAGCAACCTGTCAATATCCAACTCACAGACCCTCAAGTTCAAATCATCAGTCACCCTCTTAGCATGAGCCCAATAGATAGTATCCTCCTTTATGCGTTTCATATTTTGGTAAAAATGTACCCCCACATGCTCCAGAGAGTTTTGTGGATGAGGATTCCACATCTCCTTAACCAAAGATTGAAAACCCTCTTCCTTCAACCAGCTGGATTTAAATTTGAATGGACTTAGGGGCTTCCTCCGACGACCCCGAAATTCCAGAAAAAATGGGGCAGTGATCAGAAATCCCTCCTGTCCCCACCCACTGCTGAACAAGATCCACCCCAAGAGCCAATGATTCAGCCACCAAAAACCTATCCAATATCTTGGCTACCCTTTGATCCCCTGCTCTCTTATTTCTCCAGGTAGGGACAATATTGGGCGGGAGTATGTCTAGAAGATCCTTCCTCGCAAAAGCTTGAATGAAAAAGTTGTCCAAAACATCCGGAGCAGCTCTAGGCCCCCAGACCTCAGAGGCTCCCAATGTAAGATTAAAGTCTCCTCCCAAAATAACATCAGTGTCATCGAAAAGGTCCATAGTGAACAAAGAATCCCAAAAGCTAGCTCTATTCAAATATGGCCCATAGATGTTAAGAATCGTGAGAGTCTTCCCAATCTCAGAGTCCCACACTGCCAACCCCACACCAGAAAAAATTCCCCAAGAACAGTCACACCTACAGCTTTGAACCTTCCACCCCGAGGCTGGACCTCCAGAGTGGCCCCTTGCATCCATAGCCACAAACTTCCAACCAGAAAGCAAAGTTTCTAAAACCCTTACAACCTCCTCACTACACCCCAAAGTTTCCTGTAGCAGAATAACATCCGACTGATTTAACTCCACCAGCCTTCGAAGAGATGATTTTTTGAGGGGACTCGCCAACCCCCAACAATTAAAGGACATAACTTTCATTTGGGAGACCCCGCCTGGGCTTTCACTTCTCTAAGTGCCCATTCAATTGAAGATTGTGTCCCCATCCCTAAATCCACCTTTGCCCGATCTTGTACTTTGGACAAAAAAGATTTTCTACCACGACCTTTCCCCACCACACGCACGGATAAATCAGGAAGACCTTTCCCCCCTGACCCCTCAAAGGATATCTCCCTACTTCTAAGCGCATATCTGATACTTCTTCCCTCAGAGCTGGTAGAGAAATTAGTAGAAACAATGGAAAGGGAGAAAACACAATCAGATGATGGCATTGGACAAGGAGCAACCTGACAGTGGAAAGTCGGGCTGGCCAAGAAATTCGAAGATGAACCCCCTCAAATATTGGCCTGCACTGAAGACGTCTTGGCGCCATCCAGATATGAAGAAACCAAGGCATTTACCCCAGCACCCAGTCTGTCAGCAAACAATCCCCTAGGGACCTTCTTGCCATAGTCCACCTCGCACAAAGACATGTCTGATGTAAAAGGTAGTTTTCTGGAAGCAATCTGTACCACTGGTTCTGTGTCCACCGTCCTACCATCCAATGGCCCAATTATCCTTGCCCCCACAGCAGCAGAAGCCCCCGCCTCCTTAGGAGCATCAATCCCATCTATATCACTTTCAACCATCAGTTTGCTGGACCTAAAGGGAAGAGGACAGCTGGCCACCATATGTCCATATGTATGACAACGGTGACACCTAAACGGCACACACACATAGTCAAGAATTTGTTCAAAGACGCCATCCTTCGTCTGTACAGTTATCTCTGAGGAAAGTCCCAGACACAGATCGAGCTTTACCATAATTTTGACCACCGAATACTTACTAGTATCCATAAAAGATAAATCAGCACAAACATATTCACCCAAAAAATTCCCAATTTCTGCAAAGCGTTTCTCATTCCATAAATGCATAGGAAAACCTGGAAGTTTTACATATAGAGGCTCCTTGTAAATCTTCTCTTTTTGTGAATCAAAAAAAGGTGTCCATCATTTCAAGACAACTGGAATCCCATGCATAGTCCACTGCCGCCCCAGGACAGCATCAACCTCCCCTTTGCTGTGCAGGATGAAAGAAAACCAGCCTTTTGTCAATACCCGAACTTCAGGTGCTGTATCCATCAGAGATTTCCACTGCTCATCCGCCCACCTCCGAAGAAAACCACGGCCAAAACGTTTGCCCCGGACATGCCCAACCACAGCTGTCATAGACATATCCTCTGCCTCTTCCATCGTAACATCAACCCCAGCACCAGCTTGTCCCTGCGCTTCCTATTTTTTACAGCCTTTGGACCTTTTGGAGAACCCTTCTTCGCTGACCCCCCTTGTTTAGGGGATAAAAATGATTCAGCCTCGGGATACACTTCATGGCTGCCCAATGCAGCCGTCGCTTGACCACTGGAGGATACGGCCGCCCTAGGAAGCACCCCACCTCCAATACCTTGAGCAGAATCAAACCCTCGACCAGCTTCAGACACAACCAAAGCCCCCACCGAGAAGGAACCAAAATCACCCTCCAAGCCTTGCTGCTGAATACCACCGCCAGGAACAGGGGAAAAACCCTCTACAGGGAGCTCCGAAGATAATGCAGGGAAGTTAGTAAAGTAACCAGTCTGTGGGGAAAGGGAATGTCCAAGAAGACCAGCTAGGTCTGGCCGCTCCAAACCCAAAACCTCAGAAGTCTTGAAAATTAAATCTGCCTCCAAACCCTCCAAACCCACAGAAATGGGTGATGAAATCCTAGGGTTTACAAGCCTTGCAAATTCATTCCCTGCCAGCCCCACTTCATCCACGTGCCCCGAGATTACCCCTGGCCCCCTCCTTGACAGCATAGGACCAGATGACCCCTGTCGATCCAAAGCACCTGAAAAACCACCTACAACAAAAATTTCTCTTCAATTGTCCCCATCCGATGTGTAATCCACCTCCTCCTCCATACCTCCCCACCGAACCACCCCAAACCTTGCAAGCCACAAACCCAAACCCCAAAAATAGCCAAAAACCTCCTAACCGCCAAAGAAAAATCCCAGTCACCACACCAAAACTATGTCACCACAAAAATCGAAATCCAAGACAAAACCCTCAGTCCCCCGTCGCATTCCATCTCCCGTAATCGCATAGTCACCATCGCCTTCATCGAACCCACCATAAAAATGCCAACCATCTGTCAACCAAAAAACACCTTGACCAATGCTATGCTCTTAAAACTGTGTAAAAGATTTCAAGCGCGGGTTTCTGTAGTTAAAAGATCCCGGCACATACCCATAGCGACCATCCTTTACACCTACCAAGCAAAAATACCACCATTAAATGAGAAGTACGTTAAGTTTGCCTGCACTCTCCTCGCTGAATTAATTACATTGTTATTACTATGAATTACAATGTTAATACTATGAATTATAATGTTAATACTATGAAGGTTTCGACCCTGTACTTTCTTTTATAATTAATCTTTATTTAGTTTATTTAAATGAATTAGTTCATTTATAAATAATATTTATTAAATATTATTTACCATTGCATTCACTCTATTTTATTTTAATAAGTAAATAGACAAGTTTTGTTATTGTTTCCTTGTTACAATATTAGAATTGTTGTAGTTAATTTATTTATAAAAATAACTATACTAGTATTACCCTACTTGAAATGTGATAATTTGTAGATATAGTTAAGCAGTATGAACAATAAAATAAACTAGGTAAAACAACTCGGTTCTTTCTTCATAGAAATAAATGAGTGTTTTATCTAAGTTAATTCCTTACCTATGTTACAGGTTAATAGTATAATTTTACATAATACAGTTTTGAATAAGAACAATAACCTATTTACAGTAATCAACTTGTTAAAAGAAATAAACCTGCTGTCTGTAAAGTATTATGAATATTTCTTGGCTAGAATTCTTATTGCAACAGTCTGGTTTGAACAATAAACTTAATTAGACAGATTAATACTCTTTCCTGAAAACAACTATATACATAAATAAATTATTCCATTGTTCTGAAATACAAAATAACTCTATTCAATCCAGATTTCTATCATATCCTTCATCTATTTTAAAATATACTGCCTATGCTAGAGTACGGTCTGGTCCATTTCAGACGGGGAAAAACATAGGTTAGGATTATTTTCATCAATTACAGATTCAATATTGAAATAACTAAAGGGATACAAGCTTTATCACTTCACTACAAAACATGTAATCATTCATTAATCATTCATTCTCAAATATAAACTTTTAACACAATAAATAAAAGACTGTAGAACCTGTTTAAAGCTGGATGACAACAGCGTTGGGAGGCCGTTCCTCCCTACCAACTCCTGGAGAGCACTCAAACAGTGTCTTCTCAGGACTCTCGAGCTTGTTCCTGGTCTCCTTGGCTGAGAACTGGTGGAGCAAGCAACAAAATACTAGTCCAATGACTCAATACTAACTCTGCACTCAGCAGCAAGATCCTTCAGCTGAATAGCTGCACTAGATCACTTTCTGCAGTTTACCCCTCAAACACCTTCCACAAATTCCCTTCCCAATGAAATCCTTTGAAGTACATTCACCTGAATGATTCTCTTCTTGGAATGAGCAGCCTCAGCTCTCTTCAATGGGCATTTTTATTAAGATTGCCTAGGTCTTTTTGGGTTAGTTGTCATTAATTGAGCCACCTGCTCTGATCCCACTTTCTTGGGGGATCATGACCCCAAATGTAGAGAGGTTTCCACCTACAACATTGGAAGTGTTTGAGGATGCTGCCACTTGTCTATTTGCTCTCCACCCAGTCTCCTCCACCAACTTGACCAGTAAACACTCTTTTAACAATTCTCCCTGTTGTCTCCACTTTTATTTATTTATAATTAAAATATTCAGAATTACATTCACACCCTTGACTCTGCTGAGTCATCATTTACAACTTAGCATAAAATTTAACATATTGTCTTGAAATAAAATCAAATATGATAATATATTTTTTTTACAAAATTGGGGCATGTGACAACTACTCAGCAAATAACTGCCCTCAACTAACAGTATTTTAGTGGCTAACACATGGCTTTTCCCCAATGGCTCTCACGGGTTAGACAACCCCCCCCCCCTTAACCTTAGAAAATCATGCCCTTTTCATTTAATGTTGCACCGTCGTAGCTGGCTGTAGGTTTATTTTAATGAATGTGCATATTTACATGATGCAAAATTATTATGTGTCGGATAGCACGATATACCATCAGCAACGATCCCAATTGCTGAAACATAACACAACCAAATCAATGGTGGGGATTTTTCCTTTAGCTCCTCACCATGATTAATTACAATATATACATCATGTACCTTTAATGCAAACAAGGTCAAAATCGGGGTATTACATTAAGGAATTGTTGATCAAGCTTGATTGATCAATTATGCTGGTTGTGATGAAAACCTGAAATGTGCAGGTAGTCGACCTTATTTTATCTATTTGATTATGTGATTTACAGATTATCAGCTCTTCTCACTGCATTCGCTACAAGCAGCTCTTTCTCCTCGCTGCATTCACTACACCATCTAAGTCCTTTTCTCTGCACTCAAAATGGATCCTCCAATAGCGCAGCTCACTTCCTTCAACTACCACCAGTGGAAGGAGGACATGGAGAACCATCTTCACACCAAGAAGCTATTTAGACTCACAATGGAGCTAGAGACAGATCCAATTCTTATCTATGACAAAGAAAAGTACTGGAATAGGCTTGATAAAGCCTATGGATGCTTGTCTCTCTCAATCTCTCGACATCTTCTCTTCCACATCAAGGGATTTAAGACTCTTAAAGAAATTTGGGACAAGCTTGCCTCCTTATTTGATAAGCAAGATGAGATGAGGGTCCATCGGCTAGAGAATGAGCTCATCTCTCTTCATCCATCCAACTTTGGAACACTAAATGAATTCTTCACAAAATTCAAGAACCTGATATTCCAGTTCAAGCTATGCAAGGTTGAGTAGGAGGATTATCAACTCATCCTTTCCATTCCCTCAAAACTCGGTGCAGACTACTCAGTCTTTGTATCAACTTTTCAAACAATGAAGCTCACCACTCCAAATTGGAAGATTCCCACTCTTGATGCTTTCCTTGAATCCATCTCTCATGAGCATGAGAAGTTTATCCAAATGGGGATCATTCGATCTTCCAGAGATCAAGCACTCGTTGTAGGAGGACCTAAGATAGCGAATGATAAAGGGAAGCAAAGAGATGAGTCTCCTGTGAAGAAAGAGCAGTCAAATGAGCCTACAAAGTTTGAAGAGATGCAAGAAGAATGGCAAAGGGAAGACCCTTTGTTCCTACTGTGGAAGGGGCTTTCATCCAAATAGCTCCTGCATGAGAAGACAAATTGATGAAATGACTCTTCTTCTGAACAAACATAACATTGCTGCACCTACTAGCACAAGGAAGGCTGACCAGAGAGAAGAAACTGAAGACACTGAAGATTGCTTCGAAAGAGGTCAAGCACTGAAGGCCAGTTGCTCAATAGCACATGTCTTCCTCATTGATTCTGGAGCTTCCAATCATATGGTTGCATCCAGAGAATCATTCTCTTCTTTACAGTCTCTTGATGGTCCTAGTATTCAGCTGGGCAATAACAGTAAAGTTCAAACCAAAGGGAAGGGCTCTATCAAGCTTGAACAAGGAAGGTTCAAAGATGTGCTCTATGTTCCCTCCCTAGCTTTAAATCTGTTATCTGTATACCAAATGACTCATAGTGGCTCTCCAAAGAGAGTGATATTTGGTCCTGACGCAGTGGAGATCACAGATATCTCTACTGCTAACATCATAGCAAAGGGTGTTGCAAATCATGCCTCCAAGGCATATGAGTTCTCACACTTCATGCCTTTTTCAAAACTAGTGCACTCTCAAAGGGAAGGTAAAAACATTCCATCTCCTTCTCTTGCCGTTTCCACTAGTATTGCATAACCAGTTGTATCAGTTCATGAGATTAAGATTCATTCAGATTCATATTTAGATTCAGTCCCTACTTCCAAGCAGGAAGTTAGGAATATGACTAGAAATCCATCTGACATTCAAAAGACAGAGAAGCTTACGCTATGTCATGCAATCTTACCTCCTTCAGAGATATGCAACAAATTGCCTATAAGATGTCACATGGAAAGGTCTTATTAGTCAGACTGCCTTCAAAAGAATAGAGTGGATCATACACCTCTTCATCCAGAAAGAGGCAAAGGTTACATTCCTCTTTCCTTCCATCAACATTTTGGGACAAGAAGGAGCAGTCTACATGCCAGGCCCCAGAATACCTGTGCAAAGAACAGCATTCATGCTGCTTCGCTACATCATAGAGATGAAGGTTGCAGCAACAAATTTCCAAGTTTTTCAAACTTGAAACCAGATTCTATCTGCTTAGATAGAGGGGGGGATTTTTTCCCATGTGGTTTTTTCCCCAGCTCCTTGTATTGAGCAGTTACTTTACTTTACTTGATGTAATGGGTGACCTATGGTCTTAGTTACCAGGGCCCACAGATGGTCCAAGTTAGCACTCAAGGGAGGTGTTAGGATTATTAATCCTTCCTTGTCCAATTTGGTCATATGTCTAAATCAAGAGTCATGTCTAAATCAAGAGTCCTTCCAATCTATTTTTAGTCACTAGCACCATTGGGTCTACTTGGCCTAATTAGGGCATGTGTTCCAGTTACTAAAGTGTGGGGAACACTAATTGAGGCCTACTACCATTGATTGCACTTGCATGCATCATTTTAGGATCCTCCTAGATCAATCCCTACAATTTAGGAGCCACTGGTAGTGCCGATACCAACCTTGATTAGTTGAATTCAGTTAGTGACTAGTAAAGCTAAGTTAGGAGTCAGTTACATTCAGTTCTAGTCCTCTACATTCAGTTAGCACTAGGTCTGCATGACTACATGTAGGAGAGGCACATTCCTCACCTACCACAGTCAGTTAGCCTTAGTTAACACTGAATTAGACACTTGAGTTGTGTTTTAGAATTCCGATGAACTCCGATAATGATTTAGACAAGGTCAGCTAACTATTGAGTCCTTCGATAATCATTTAGACAAGGTCAGTTAACTATTGAGTCCTTCGATAATGATTTAGACAAGGCCTTAGTTACCTACAGTCAAGTAGAGTCTAATCAATTCGAATATCCTCATGTGGATTCAAATTGCAAGTGGCTATTTAGCCATTGTATTGCATTGTAATTGATCATCTAATTCATTTTTTATTAATTAAAGCATTCACAGTTGCAAGCCATTTTTGCATTGTTTCATTCTTCAATTGTTGAGTAAATTATGTGATCTATCTTATGAGTTGTGTGTTTGTCCACATATCTATGTGCTCAATTTTACATGGTATCAGAGCCTCGATGAACAAGGCACTTCTCCTCCTCAAATCTCCAAATAGATCATTTTTTTTGAGCAATTTGTTCCATTCCTACTATACACCAGAAGCGAAAGGTTTACCACTTAATACCCCAAGTTAAGGAATTGTTGATCAAGCTTGATTGATCAATTATGCTGGGTGTGATGAAAACCTGAAATGTGCTGGTAGTCGATCTTATTTTTTCTGTTTGATTGTGTGATTTACAGGTTATCAGTTCTTCTCACTACATTCGCTACAAGCAGCTCTTTCTCCTCGTTGCATTCACTACAGCAGCTCAGTCCTTTTCTCTGCACTCAAAATGGCTCCTCCAATAGAGCAGCTCACTTCCTTCAACTACCACCAGTGGACGGATGACATGGAGAACCATCTTCACACCAAGAAGCTCTTCAAACTCACAATGGATCTAGAGGCAGAGCCAATGCTTAATTATGACAAAGAAAAGTACTGGAAAAGGCTTGATGAAGCCTATGTATGCTTGTCTCTCTCAATCTCTCAAGATGTTATCTTCCACATCAAGAGATTGAAGACTCCCAAAGAAATTTGGGACAATCTTGCCTCCGTATTTGATAAGCAAGATGAGATGAGGGTCCATCGGCTAGAGAATGAGCTCATCTCTCTTCATCCATCCAACTTTGGAACACTAAATGAATTCTTCACAAAATTCAAGAACCTGAGATTCCAGTTCAAGCTATGCAAGGTTGAGAAGGAGGATGATCAACTCATCCTTTCCATTCTCTCAAAACTCATTGCAGAATACTCAATATTTGTATCAACTTTCCAAACAATGAAGCTCACCACTCCAAATTGGAAGATTCCCACTCTTGATGCTTTCATTGAATCCATCTCTCATGAGCATGACAAGTTGATCCAAATGGGGATCATTCGATCTTCCAGAGATCGAGCACTGGTTGCAGGAGGACCTAAGGTAGCGAATGATAAAGGGAAGCAAAGAGACGAGTCTCTTGTGAAGAAAGAGAAGTCAAATGAGCCTTCAGGTTCGAAGGGAAGCAAGAAGAATGGCAAAGGGAAGACCCTTTGTTCCTACTGTGGAAGGGGCTTTCATCCAGATAGCTCCTCCATGAGAAGACAAATTGATGAAATGAATCTTCTTCTAAACAAACATAACATTACTGCACCTACTAGTGCAAGGAAGGCTTACCAGAGAGAAGAAACTAAAGACACTGAAGATTGCTTCGAAAGAGGCCAAGCACTGAAGGCCAGTTGCTCAACAGCACATCTCTTCCTCATTGATTCTGGAGCTTCCAATCATATGGTTGGATCCAGAGAATCATTCTATTCTTTACAATCTCTTGATGGTCCTAGTATTCAGCTGGGAAATAACAGTAAAGTTCAAACCAAAGGGAAGGGCTCTATCAAGCTTGAACATGGAAGGTTCAAAGATGTGCTCTATGTTCCCTCCCTAGCTTCAAATCTGTTATCTGTATACTAAATGACTCATATTGGCTCTCCAAAGCGAGTGATATTTGGTCCTAACTTAGTGGAGATCACAGATATCTCTACTGGGAACATCATAGCGAAGGGTGTTGCAAATCATGCCTCTAAGGCATATGAGTTCTCACACTTCATGCCTTTTTCAGAACTAGTGCACTCTCAAAGGGAAGGTAAAAACATGCCATCTCCTTCTCTTGCAGTTTCCACTAGTATTGCAAAACTAGTTGTATCAGTTCATGAGATTAAGTGTCACATGCCCCAATTTTGCAAAAATAATATTATCATATTTGATTTTATTTCAAGACAATATGTTAAATTTTATGCTAAGTTGTAATTGATGACTCAGCAGAGTCAAGGATGTTGAATGTAATTATGATATTTTAATTATAAATAAATAAAAAGTGGAGACAACCGCTTGGGAGAGCTGTTAAAAAGAGTGTTACTGGTCAAGTTGGTGGAGGAGACTGGGTGGAGAGCAAATAGACAAGTGGCAGCATCCTCAAACACTTCCAATGTTGCAAGTGGCAACCTCCCTACATTTGGGGTCATGATTCCCCAAGAAAGTGGGATCAGAGCAAGTGGCTCAATTAATGACAACTAACCCAAAAAGACCTAGGCAATCTTAATAAAAATGCCCATTGAAGAGAGCTGGGGCTACTCATTCCAAGAAGAGAATCATTTAGGTGAATGTATTTCAAAGGATTTCATGGGGAAGGGAATTTGTGGAAGGTGTTTGAGGGGTAAAACTGCAGACGTGATCTAGTACAGCTTTTCAGCTGAAGGATCTTTCTGCTAAGTGCAGAGTTAATACTGAGTCAGTGGACTAGTATCTTGTTGCATGCTCCACCAGTTTCCAGCCTAGGAGACCAAGAACAAGCTCGGGGGTCCTGAGAAGACGTTGTTTGAGCGCTCTCCAAGAGTTGGTAGGGAGGAACGGCCTCCCAACGCTGTTGTCATCCAGCTTTAAACAGGTTCTACAGTCTTTTATTTGTTGTGTTAAAAGTTTATTTCTAAGAATGAATGAATAATGAATAATTTACATGTTTTGTAGTGAACTGTTAGAGTTTATAATCTTTTAGTTATTGGAATGTTGATTCTATAATTGGGTGAGATAATCCTACCTATGTTTTTCCCTGTCTAGAACGAACTGGACCGTACTCTAGCACAGGTAGTGTGTTTAAAAATAGATGAAGAATAGGATAGAAATATGGACTGAATAGAGTTATTTTGTATTTCAGAACAATGGAATAATTTATTTATGTATATAGATATTTTCAAGAAATAATACTAAATTTGTCTAATTAAGTTTATTGTTTTAAACCAGACTGTGGTATTAAGAATGCTAACCAAGAAGTATTCATAATACTTTATAGACAACAGGTTTATTTCTTTTAACAAGTTGATTACTGTAAATAGGTTATTATTTTATTCAAAACTGTATTTGTAAAATGATACTACTAACCTGTAACATAGGTAAAAGAATTAACTCAGGTAAACACTCATTTATTTCTGTGAAGAAAGAACCAAGATATTTTACTTGGTTTATTTTATTGTTCATACTGCTTAACTATATCTACAAATGTTCACTCTGCAAGTAGGGTAATTCTAGTATAGCTCTTTTTGTAAATAAATTAACTACAACAATTATAATATTGTAATAAGGAAATAATAACAAAACCTATCTATGTACTTATTAAAATAAAATGGACTGAATGCAATGGTAAATAATAGTTAATAAATATTATTTATAAATGAACTAATTCATTTAAATAAACTAAACAAAGATTAATTATAAAAGAAAGTACAGAGTCGAAACCCTCATAGTATTAAACATTACAATTCATAGTATTAAACATTATAATTCATAGTAATAACATTGTAATTAATAATCAGATAAGCAATAATCCAAATATTTGGATTTATCTAGTATTCTGAACTTTCAAATTATAAAATGTTATTACAGTCCTATAAGGACAGAAATATAACAATGAAAGTATAACAACTATATACCTGTAACAAATAATTAATTTAACATTTATTATGGAACTAAAAACCTACAGAATAATTAAAGAAATTATTTTATACACAGGTCACTAACAGGATTAACCCTTGCTCGAATATCTGAGCTTATAAACAAAGTACTATAATAGAAAGAATTAACAGAATAGAATTTAATAATAGAATTTAATTCAAGATAATTTTAACAAGTGAAGATTTCTTTACACAGTCGAAATAGGGTAAGAACCATAGTATTTAAAATTACAGTAAGAGCATCAAAATAACTGAGTCCGAGCTCAATAGAGTTAAATCTCTATACTTAAAGTTTAAACAGAGAATGGCTTGATAGGCCGCAAATATTTTTACATAACTGTACACAAAACAAGTAAAAACAAAATTTACAAGTCACGGCATAAGCCAGAGAACCCTACTAACAGCAAGGGTTGGTAAAAACTAAGCAAGTAAACCAAGAAATAATAACCCATGAAGGGTAATTTTGCAGGCCACAACTTCCAACCGAAATTGTTCCATAAAGAACTGAACAAGCATGGATTGCCATGGGTTGACCAGGGCCTACCGTAACCAGGAAGCCAACCATACTCGTTTGTATCAGCTGCAAAGAGGGTTGTAAACCATCACCTGCAAAGTTAAGAACCCACGACGTTAAATCTATGCATCATATTATAACTAAACTTAGAATAAGCGTAAGAACTGTTAAAAGGAATTTTTCATACCTAGAAGCAAAGGTAATGTAGCCACCGAGAAACAGGAGCGTCACCACCAGCGAGACAAAGAGCCAACCCTTCATCTCTCCTGTGACAGAGATGTTCATACGCATGCACAAACCACTACTAGCAGCAGCAAGGAGAAGGGAGCAACGACCAAGCAAGAAGCGGACGGTGAAGCTCGCACTGTCACCAAAATGCGAAGCATGAGAACCAAACTCTCAAAAACCCTATGATATACAGAGCCGTAACAGAAGCAAGAACTCCTTTAAAATATTCCTACAGGCAGGCCGTGGAGGAACGAATCCAAAAGCCATTCACAGGCTAGGCCGTAAGCCTAAAGTCACGGCCTTCAACAAATTCTTGCCAGGGTAAATTCACAGTGCAGCCAAGGGTGCAAGGACAGAGAAGGTAGACTAAACAATGTAACCAGGATGCAGAGCTCAATATCTTTCATAGTAGGGTAAGCATGGCGGCCATGGAGTAGTTGCAGAGCAGCGGGAAGGCCCGAAATCCACGGGGAAGAATGACAAAGAGTAGGGTTCATAAACTCTTATACTTCCAACACTTGGCTGAGGAGAAAACACGTGGTCATCTAAATTTTTCATCCATGCAGTGGGTTGACTCTATAGTCCCTGCATGCCAAATGATTCGCAATGATTTAAAACATATTTCGATGAACTTTCATATAGTATCATAATCATTCAAAGGTTCCACGTTATCATGGAGTCAACCTACGGTTGCATGGGATTAAACCATGAAGCTCACATCATTTACAAAGTTATTATATAGCCATCATTTAAGTTCAAACAATGATGAATTCAAAGTCTTTCATATACAAAACATTATACATAAACCAATCGATGGAGTGGACTAACGTTTCATCCCTTTCCATAATAAGTTATCATGTAAACTTATAATTGATATGTTTTTCATATTAAGCCCCTCTTCGACCGGGAAAGCGATGCAACCCTATAACCTTTATTCTTGCCCAAAGTATTTTATGCATAGAAGCTTTAGTTCTTCACTAATGATTTATCCATTTAGTCATAGCATAAATATTATAGTTACAAACGTTGATAAGCCTTGTGCTATCGTAAATAAGTTTATGAATAAAATCTTATGATACTTGGGAGATGCTAATAAAAAGGCTATTCATCACCTAGTCAAACTATGATATTAATAAAGTATTCCTAACAGACTTTGCATAGCTAATCTTGTTGCCACCAACGTTTAATTTGTGACTTGATAGTTCTATACAACATAGTTTTAAATATGATCATGAACTTTATAAATCTTATTTGTTTATAACCAGAATTACTGGTAAACATGGATGTTTTATAAACAAGATAGTTCATGTGTGTATTGGGGAGTATCATAGAAAAATATCGTTTTCAGTGGGTGGCAAATACTAGGATGTTGGCTATGAATTCTTTACATAGCTCAGATCAACAAAGTTTAATGGCATTTGGTTATTTACTCAACCATGACAAATACTATTAGTTACACCATGTTTTCGATTAGTGACATAATTTTAGAACTATCTAGTGCTTGCATGAGGTAATAAATCAATCACTCTTAAAGACTTGACCTAAGTTAACTGTTGTGATCAGAAGCTTAATTCAAGAGAAGTATTATAAGAATAAAATAAGAAACTAGAGTGGAACAATCCCACTAGACTCTAAGTCCTTAGAACTTTGTATTTCACTATAATGTTTAGAACCTTATAGGCAGCAATCTTCATTACAAAAGTTGAATAACAAGCAGTTGGTTATACTATTATTATAAGTTGATAATGTTTATTACTGTTAGAACAATCATTATAGCATTACAGGTTATGCACTCTAGGTGAAAATAACTTACGACAAAGATCACAAGTTGTGAACCAGGGAAAGTAATTACTGTTGCTATTTACATTTAAGAAAGAAACTCTTCTACATGTATATCATTGACAAAAATAATTGAAGGAAACAAAACTACTGGCTTTACCTCATAGAAGTAGATTGATATGTAACAGCTTAATTACCAAGCTTTTTATTTTTGTAAATAGAAATATAGCTGGATGCTTTATGGAATTAAAGGCGTTACTCGATCATTCATACATGTAAAGCCTGTAAGAACAATAAGCTTTCTACGTTAGCTTAACGCTAAGACCTGAAATCCAAAGACAGTTCCACCTACTTGTCGCAAATTAAAACTCATCAGCAAATCGAAAAAGAAATTATTGCACAAGTTAATCCTAACCTTGTATCAAAAAGTAGAATGCTAAGTTACTTAATTAAGATTATGTATTAACTAATCTGGTAGTTGATTCTTTTATAGATAACTGTTAGCTGTTAGCAGACCGCATTCTCATCATTTTATGTATTTCAAAATTTTAAATTTTTATGAAAATTTGGGGTTTTGACATTAAGATTCATTCACATTCAGATTCAGATTTAGTCCCTACTTCTAAGCAAGAAGCTAGGAAGATGACTAGAAATCCATCTGGCATTCAGAAGACAGAGAAGCTTGCGCTATGTCATGCAATCTTACCTCCTTCATAGAAATGCAACAAATTGCCCATAAGATGTCACATGGAAAGGATTGATCAGTCACATTGCCTTCAGAAGAATTGAGTGGATCATACACCACTTCAGCCAGAAAGAGGAAAAGGTTACATTCCTCCTTCCTTCCATCAAAATTTTGGGACAAGAAGGAGAAGTCTACATGTCAAGACCCAAAATACCTATGCACAGAACACCATTCATGCTACTTCGCTACATCACAGAGATGAAGGTTGCAACAACATATTTCCAAGTTTTTCAAACTTGAATCCAGATTCTATCTGCTTAGATAGAGGGGGGGATTTTTTCCCATGTGGTTTTTTCCTGAGCTCCTTGTATTGAGTAGTTACTTTACTTTACTTGATGTAATGGGTGACCTATGGTCTTAGTTACCAGGGCCCATAGATGGTCCAAGTTAGCATTCAGGGGGGGTGTTAGGATTATTAATCCTCCCTTGTCCAATTTGGTCATATGTCTAAATCAGGAGTCATGTCTAAATAGGGAGGTCTTTCAGTGTATTTTTCGTCACTAGCACCATTGCGTCCACTTGGCCTAATTTGGGCACATGTTCCAGTTACTAAAGTGTTGGGAACACTAATTGAGGCCTACTCCCACTGATTGCACTTGCATGAATCAGTTTATGAGCCTCCTAGATCAATCCCTACAATTTAGGAGCCACTGGGAGTGTCGATACCAACCTTCATCAGTTGAGCTAAGTTAGGAGTCAGTTACATTCAATTCTAGTCCTCTACATTCAGTTAGCGCTAGGTTTGCATGGTTGCATGTAGGAGAGGCACATTCCTCACCTACCACAGTCAATTAGCCTTAGTTAACACTGAATTAGACACTTGAGTTGTGTTTTAGAACTTCGATAAACTCTGATAATGATTTAGACAAGGCCCAGTTAACTATTGAGTCCTCCGATAATGATTTAGACAAGGCCTTAGTTACCTACAGTCAAGTAGAGTCTAATCAATTCGAATTTCCTCATGTGGATTCAAATTGCATGTGGCTATTTAGCCATTGTATTACATTGTAATTGATCATCTAATTAATTTTTTTATTAATGAAAGCATTCACAGTTGCAAAACATTTTTGCATTGTTTCATTCTTTAATTGCTGAGTAAATTGTGTGATCTATCTTGTGAGTTGTGTGTTTGTCCACAGATCTATGTGCTCAATTTTACATGGTATTAGAGCCTCGGTGGACAAGGCACTTCTCCTCCTCATATATCCAGTTGGATCATTTTTTGAGCAATTTGCTCCATTCCTACTCTGCACCAGAAGCAGAAGGTTTACCACTTAATACCCCAAGTTAAGGAGTTGTTGATCAAGCTTGATTGATCAATTATGCTGGGTGTGATGAAAACTTGAAATATGGAGGTAGTCGACCTTATTTTGTCTGTTTGATTGTGTGATTTACAGGTTATCAGTTCTTCTCAGTGCGTTCGCTACAAGCAGCTCTTTCTCCTCATTGCATTCAAGGGATTGAAGACTCCCAAAGAAATTTGGGACAAGCTTGCCTCCTTATTTGATAAGCAAGATGAGATGAGGGTCCATCAGCTAGAGAATGAGCTCATCTCTCTTCGTCCATCCAACTTTGGAACACTAAATGAATTCTTCACAAAATTCAAGAACCTGAGATTCCAGTTCAAGCTATGCAAGGTTGAGAAGGAGGATGATCAACTCATCCTTTCCATTCCCTCAAAACTCGGTGCAGACTACTTAGTCTTTGTATCAACTTTTCAAACAATGAAGCTCACCACTCCAAATTGGAAGATGCCCACTCTTGATGCTTTCATTGAATCCCTCTCTCATGAGCATGACAAGTTGATCCAAATGGGGATCATTCTATCTTCGAGAGATCAAGCACTAGTTGCAGGAGGACCTAAGGTAGCGAATGATAAAGGGACGCAAAGAGATGAGTCTCCTGTGAAGAAAGAGTAGTCAAATGAGCCTTCAGGTTCAAAGAGAATCAAGAAGAATGGAAAAGGGAAGACCCTTTGTTCCTACTGTGGAAGGGGCTTTCATCCAGATAGATCCTGCATGAAAAGACAAATTGATGAAATGACTCTTCTTCTGAACAAACATAACATTACTACACCTGCTAGCGCAAGGAGGACTGACCAGAGAGAAGAAACTGAAGACACTGAAGAGCGGCTTTGAAAGAGGCCAAGCACTGAAGGCCAGTTGCTCAACAGCACATGTCTTTCTCATTGATTCTAGAGCTTCCAATCATATGGTTGCATCCAGAGAATCATTCTCTTCTTTACAGTCTCTTGATGGTCCTAGTATTCAGCTGGGAAATAACAGTAAAGTTCAAACCAAAGGGAATGGCTCTATCAATCTTGAACATGGAAGGTTCAAATATGTGCTCTATGTTCCCTCCCTAGCTTCAAATCTATTATCTGTATACCATATGACTCATATTGGCTCTCTAAAGCGAGTGATATTTGGTCTTGACTCAGTGGATATCACAGATATCTCTGCTAGGAACATCATAGCAAAGGGTGTTGCAAATCATGCCTCCAAGGAATATGAGTTCTCACACTTCATGCCTTTTTCAGAACCAGTGCACTCTCAAAGGGAAGGTAAAAAAATTCCATCTCCTTCTCTTGCAGTTTCCACTAGTATTGCGAAACTAGTTGTATCAGTTCTTGAGATTAAGATTCATTCAAATTCAGATTCAGTCCCTACTTCCAAGCAGGAAGCTAGGAAGATGACTAGAAATCCATCTGACATTCAGAAGACAGAGAATCTTGCGCTATGTCATGTAATCTTACCTCCTTCAAAGAGATGCAACAAATTTCATGTAATATGTCATGTGGAAAGGTCTGATCAGTCACACTGCCTTCAGAGGAATAGAGTGGATCATACACCTCTTCAACCAGAAAGAGGCAAAGGTTACATTCCTCCTTCCTTCCATCAAAATTTTGGGACAAGAAGGAGAAGTCTACATGCCAAGCCCCATAATACATGTGCACAGAACACCATTCATGTTGCTTCGCTACATCATAGAGATGAAGGTTGCAGCAACATATTTCCAGCATATTTCCAAGTTTTTCAAACTTGAATCCAGATTCTATCTGCTTAAATAGAGGGGGGGATTTTTTCCCGTGTGGTTTTTTCCCCAGCACCTAGTATTGAGCAGTTACTTTACTTTACTTGATGTAATCGGTGACCTATGGTCTTAGTTACCAGGGCCCACATATGGTCAAAGTTAGCATTCAAGGGGGGTATTAGGATTATTAATCCTCCCTTGTCCAATTTGGTCATATGTCTAAATCAAGAGTCCTTCCAGTCTATTTTTAGTCACTAGCACCATTGGGTCCACTTGGCCTAATTAGGGAACATGTTCCAGTTACTAAAGTGTGGGGAACACTAATTGAGGCCTACTGCCACTGATTGCACTTGCATGCATAAGTTTAGGAGCCTCCTAGATTAATCCCTATAATTTAGGATCCACTGGGAGTGCCGATACCAACCTTCATGAGTTGAGTTCAGTTAGTGAATAGTCAAGCTAAGTTAGGAGTAAGCTACATTCAGTTCTAGTCCTCTACATTCAGTTAGAGCTAGGTTTGAATGGTTGTATGTAGGATAGGCGCAGTCCTCACCTACCACAATCAGTTAGCCTTAGTTAACACTGGATTAGACACTTGAGTTATGTTTTAGAACTCTGATAATGATTTAGACAAGGTCTTAGTTACCTACAGTCAAGTAGAGTCTAATCAATTAGAATTTCCTCGTGTGGATTCGAATTGCATGTGGCTATTTAGCCATTCTATTACATTGTAATTGATCATCTAATTACTTTTTTATTAATGAAAGCATTCACAGTTGCAAGCCATTTTTGCATTGTTTCATTCTTCAATTGTTGAGTAAATTGTGTGATCTATCTTGTGAGTTGTGTGTTTGTCCATAGATTTATGTGCTCAATTTTACACAACGAGTATTAGTTTATCAAGAGGAATGATGTCTAGGATGTAGTTCTGAGACCTAAAGGGAAGTCCGTAGCGTCTTCCATATGGATCTACAAGATCTAGGATGCAGCATATGGTAGCATCGAGGGATACAAGGAAATATTCGTAGCACGAGGCTTCTCACAGAAAGAAGGCATAGACTACGAGGAGACATTTGCACCAATTGCGAGGTACACTTCAAATAGATCCATATGTGTAGATATGAGATGGGAGACACACCAACTAGATATCAAGACAACATTCTTGAATGGTGTAGTTGAGGAGGGTACGTAGAGAATCCATTGGGAGTTGAAACACATAACATGCAGACTCATCTGTGAAAATTAAAGAAGGCCTTGTATGAGCTCAGAAGGGACCGATGGGATAGCACATACAGTTACATGAGGAGCTTGAAGATCACCTAGAGTGATGAAGATCTTAATCTTTGCTACAAGGTTGAAGATGAAATCCTATAGAGGATGGCAAGCTCACAGATGGGTGCAAGAGGAACTTTTCAACAAAGTTCAAGATAGAGGATCTTGGTATCCAATGACCTTAGATGGATACATAGAATATCAGTAGTAGAGGAAGATACATGTCACTCCAGTACAAAATGTTTCGACACATAAAGCACAAAATGCAGAGGGAGGATGATACTCCGCTTCAAAGGGAGTGACTACAGAAGATCCTCAAGTTCAACATGATATGACAGGATGGACAACTTACTAATGGGACTAGGCTTTACTGAGACTAAAGTGGATTCCAACCTTTACTTCAAGGTTGAAGGCGGAAGACCAGCGATGCTCCTGCTATAGGTCGATGACCTATTCCTAACAAGAGAGGACAAACGCATTAAAGATGCAAGGAAGATACTTGCCACCGAGTTCGAAATGAAAGACCTAGGGATGATGCACTACTTCTTATGAATGGAGGTGTGGCATAATGCAGATGGGATTTTCCTTGGTTAAGGTAAATATGCAGTGGAGATTCTGAAGAAATTCGGAATGCTGGACCATAAGGCGATAACCACACCTATGGCATAGAACTTGAAGCTACTATGTGATGCTTCATCAGATTCGGTGGATGCCATGATGTATTGTCAGATGATTGGCTCATTTATGTATTTGGCGAATACGAGACCAGACATATGCTTTGTTATGAACACCCTGAGCCAATTCCTGACAGATCCGAGACATGTTCACCTGGTTGTTGCAAAGCATGTAGTGATGTACCTAAAGGGTACAATTGAGTATTGGATCAAGTATGATACGAATCAGAAGACTAACCTGCACAGTTATGTTGATTCAAATTGGGAAGGCAGCGCCACTGAGAGGAAGACCACCTTGGGTTTCTTCTTCAGTTTGAGATCCAGTATGATCTACCAGTTTGGCATGATGCAATCTTGCATGGTGTTGAGTACAACCGAGGTAGAATATGTTGTCACTTGCTTGGCTAGTTGTGAGGTAGTATGTTTTTGAAAGCTACTATATGATTTGATTGATCTAAATTGCATCTTTGTATGATGCAGAGAGGAGCAGTGAAGCTCCAGTATGTGATCCAGATCGAGGCCCCTCGAAAGAGGGAGTGATAAACTCTAGCATAGTTAGAGATACAGGTTATCCGAGTCTAAAAGACCCGGAGAAGGCCGTAGGTTTCTCGGATGTAATCAGCCCTGTAGGTTGTCCTCATATGTAATCAGTCCTGGTGAAGCTTGTAGGTTATCCTTGGACTTAATCAGTCCTGATGTGATTCTACGCTAGAAATAACCAGAGTGAAGTTCGAGTACTTCAGAGAAAGACTTGGTGTGATCGACCAAACGAGGCCTCTCGAAAGAGGGAGTGATGAGTTCTAGCATAGCTGAAGAGACAGGTTGTCTGAGCGTAAAATCCCGATGAAGATCATAGGTTGCTAAGACGTAATCAGTCCTATAGGTTGTCCTTGGATGTAATCAGTCCTGGCGAAGCTCGCAGGCTATCCTTGGATGTAATTAGTTCTGATATGTTTCTATGCTAGAAATAGCGAGAGACCAGAAGACGCAAATGCATGATATCTCAAATGGGAAATGAGATAGGTTGTTCGAGCGGGAAAAATCCTAGTGAGGCAGGATGCTCAGACGTAATCAGTCCTATAGGTTGTCTGAGTGTAAATACGAGTCCTGGCATGATACACAATTTACTCAGACGTAATCAGTCTTGAGACAGGTTATCTGAATGTAAATATGAGTCTTGGCGTGGTATGCAGGTTATTCAGATGTAGTAAGTCCTATGGGTTTTCTGAGGGTAAAAAGAGCCCTGGCGTGGTATGTAGGTTACTTGGATGTAATACGCCCCAAAGGTTGTCTGAATAGAAAAGCTCATGGACGTAGGTTGTTCAGATGTAATAAGTCCTTGTGGTTGACCTGGAACGTAAAAGCCCCGGTGTAGCAGGTTGTTTGGTCGTAATCAATCCTTACATATATATCTATATATGTGTTTGTTCCCATGTTGTAGATGATAAGGTCATGAAGCACTCAATTCTCCTTTACTGGTAGAATACAGGTTGATCATGTAGAGACGTAATGCACTAAGTGTGCTCCTAGACGATTCTTGCATAGTAGATATTACAGGCTGTCTTAATGATGTACATACTACTATGGTGATAGAATGTAGGTGGTCTGCATTTGAGATGTGCTCTGTGTGTTTATTTTGTTTTGTGCAGGACAAAAGAGATGATCTGGATCTAAAAAGATAAAGGTAGGAAATGCAAGTTATTGTCGTGGCAATGTAAAGAAGGTCCTGGAATGTACCTACGTGATGACGACGAGATGATGGTAGGAAACACAGGTTATTGTAGTGGCAATGTAAAGAAGGTCCTAGGCTGTACCTACACTATGATTGATGAGAAGACAGTAGGAGACACATGCTATTGCAGTGACAATGTAAAGAATGGTCTTGGTCTATACCTACACGATGGCTTGATTGTGGATATGATGAAGACCTGGATGAGGTCTAGGCCTGCACCCAGCATGAAAAGGGATGGCTCTGTAGAAACTTTGTATGACGGATAGATGCGATAGATTGGATAAGATGATGACAATAGCAACAACAACTATGATGACTCAGTGACGATGACCAGATGTGTTGATGACTGTGGTGAGAGAATACTTTCCTAGTTAAGAGGGAGTGTTGTTGTAATTGTAACTTTGGAAGATATTATGATGTATATTACTATTGGATTTTGTTGTACCCCCATCGGAGATGTGTGTTCCTCCTTTGGGGATATCATCATTGTGTATGGTCACTAAGGTAAATCCTCTGTTGTAAATCGGGGCAATAGTCCCCAGGTTAAATAAAAGAAAATGTATTTATGTGTATTATTAGGTAGGTCGGCCCCAAAGGTAACCTAGTCGACTTAGTGGTTGAGTTAACAACTCAACGGAAGAATATAAATAGGGAGGCACCCTCCTCATTTGTCACACACTCACTTTCTCTCTCATGTGCGCCTTAGGAGAGAGAGAAAATGAGGGACAAAGAGCTACTACAAACACATTGTTCTTGGGTTATTCTATCTTGTCATCTTATCTTTGTGAAGGAACTATTATGATGAAGTTTGCAGGGTTTTCTTCTTTATGGTTTCCCCGATGAAAATCTATGTGTCTTGTGTATCTTTTGTATCTTTGATGTATTGTTGTGCTTGTTATTATTTCAGATAAAGATCCTAAGTAAATTAGCTTAGAAAACTAACATGTAAAAGCGGTGGAAAAGGATGGTAATGTAGTGAGGGCAGTGGCAAAAGATGTCCTTAATGCCATATAATTATGTTCATTATAATTCACAACTCTTCGCAACATATCACATATACTACATATCAATGCCACCCATAATTGGACTCATTCACTTATCTAGGCATTCCCATAGCCAAAAAGACCTTTGCCTCTGCTATGTGGACTCCGATCATACAAAAGATCAAAAACAAAATCCAATCTCTGGGCTCAAAGTGGTTAAACCTCACAGGGAAACTGGCTCTCATTCATTCTATCCTTTCCTCCTATCCAATTTACTCCAGCTCAATGATCCTCGCCCCCAAAAATGTCATCAACAATATATGTAAGGAAATCGGAAAATTCCTCTGGTAAGGAGGAAAGGTCCAGACAAAGAAATTCCACTTAGTCAAATGGGATATAGTTAAAAGGAAAAAAAATAAAGGTGGACTGGGCATCAGGGACCTGGAGCAAATGAACAAAGCCCTGGGAGCGAAACTAATCTGGAGGTTGGCTACAGATAAGAAAGAATGGTGGAAAGAAATAATCAGGAAAAATACATCAAAAGACCCAGATCAAAAATCTTAGACAGCACATGGATGGGTAAGGGAACCTCTTTCTGGCAGCTGTGCAAAGCTTCTCTTAATATAATTTAGTCTAACTACTATTAGATCCCAGGAAATGGTAAAAAAATCAATGTCTGGAATTGCAGCATCCTAGGGCAGCCCCCTCGTTCTTCGCTTCCAGGCTTGACTATTCTCGTTGATTGGGCCCGCAGTCAGGGATTTCATACTCTCCATGATCTCTCGTTGTGGGATCCGTCGGGGTGCTGGATTGGCTGGAAATATCTTCACCCCCCATCCCATTTGGAAGAAGCCACGACCCTCTTTCTCTCATCCCTCCATGGCTTGTCTCCATCCCGTGAATCAGCAAGAAATCACATTGGTTGGGGTAAAACGGGACAGCACACGGTCAAAGAGGGATACATGAGACTCTCCTTAGATCCGACAGCAAATGATCATCTTTGGAGGAAGGTTTGGCACCCATACAACATCCCAAAAGTAAATGCTTTCATCTACATTCTAATGCATAATAAACTTCTCACGACTAACCACTTATACTATGAAACGAGAACTCGACACAGTTCTCGTTTTTCTCTCTCCTAATTTTAGTAGCTATTTTTACCCCCTTTTCAAAAATGGTTGATGCCAGTATCACACATTTTCATTTTCAGACATTTTTTGGGGCCTTTGAATTATCTTTGTTGTAAAATATTTTTAATTTCTATTTTCAAGTGTGTTTTTTGAAATTTAACAAAATAACATACATTTTTAAGCAATTTATAATGAAAAACATATACATTTTACGATTGTTTCTATAAAATAAGACATTTTTATGTACAAAATAAGGCATTTTTATTGACAAAATTGTAAATAATTCCAGAAAATAAAGACATTTAAAACCATTTTCA
>LPNX010677953.1:380863-441571 GCA_001517045.1 Pseudotsuga menziesii
ATTCAATGGGCTTGACACTGTGCAATGGGCTTGACCACACCAACCCTTAAGCTGGCCGGCGATCGAAACCAAGTCCGAATTAGCTGGTAGGTTAATTGGTGGAAATGACTGATATGAACTGTCCTGTTGAGTAAGTTGACACGTCTGTTGATTGAAATTAAAGACTCACTCTTGGTGAGTTCATTGCTTGGATATCGATTCAGGGAGCCAATTTCCACTAGTGTGGTCATTGCTGGGAGGTCGTTGCTTGAAGATCAAGGGGTCATTGCCAATAAGCTGATAGCCTGTGGGCACAACTGATAGCCCAACTACCATAGCAGATCTGGAAATTAATTTGAAATTGCAGTCCTGGCAATGTTTAAGAAATGTGGGTCGATACATAGAGATCTATATTATACATAGGATACCCGATCACGCTTCTGGACGAGATTTATAATGTGAATAAATAAGAATATATGATGACGAGATTTGACAGAAGTTTTAATTTGGGAATAGACACTACGTGGCTCGACGATCTACAGCTCAAATGCTGTGTTTTCATGACTTGAATTCAACGCCAGGATGAATGAAATCTACTGCTCGAATGCTACGTCTTCATGATTTGATTTCAACGTCAGAATGAATGAGATCTAAATCTCTAATGCTGTGTCTTCACGATTTGAAATTAAATGCCAGAATGAATGAGATCTACAACTCAATGCATTTCGAAAATATTCAATACTCAAACCCTAAACTTCACCGATTGAAAGGTTGAGTAAGACATTGCAACTATAGGTTAAGTTACCAAGATTTCGAATGGATTTGAAACGTTTTAATATAGAAAACAGATATCGCCCAACAGAAGAGGCAGTTAGATGCTTTTTACTAGTATGATTTTTGTAATTGAAACTCTAGAGGATTTTTTGAATATTTATATGAACCAGTTGTTCTTGTATGGTCTAATATATTATCTCATTATGAATCACATCATAATTTCTTTGTTTCTATATGGTTATAATGGTGGAATTATTAGAGAAATTTGTTTTTTCTTTATTATGCAATTTTCCAGAAAGTTGTAATTTATCTCTTCAAGAATTTTTCTTTTTTTCCAATTAAGGTTGATTTTAAAGTTTTGTTAAACAATAATATGGGATGTTTAGTCCATGGCTCTATTTTTTACCCTAAAAAAAAAAAGCGTGTATACTAGTATCAACACTTTTCTATTTGGGGGGTGTTTTTGGTGTTTCTTTTGCAAAAATCATCGTTTTTATGGGTAGAGTTCTCGTTCATAGTATATAGTTCTCGTTTCATAGTATAAGTGGTTGACTGAAAATCTCAGGAAGAGAGGGATAGTAGGACCCTCTCGGTGTGCTCTTTGCAATATGGAAGAGGAAACCTCAAATCATCTTTTTCTTCGGGTGCAGAGTTTCCTTGAAAATATGGTAGTGTGTTCTCCCTACGGGCTTTCTCTTCAACCCCCCATGCTCTGTGGTTTAGTTTCTTAAGGATTGGTCTAATCAATTCCCTAGCTCTCTCAGCAAAAAACCCATCCTTAGTCGCCTTTGGAACTCTATCCCCAAGAATCTCTGCTGGCAACTGTGGATAGCCAGGAATAAATCTATCTTCAATGATCAAAAAGTCGTTCTGACTCGTATAGCTTCTAAAACGGTGGGAATGATAGCTAAAAATTTTGCCTCGAATGACATCAGTTTTCCAGATGATGAGCACATCACTGAGCCATATGCATCTTGGTGTAAGATCTTTTTAAAAGAAAGGAGCCCCCTTTAGTTCAATTCTTCACACACAAAAAATAAAACAGCCCTCCAGCATTCTTCCTTGGGAAATAAAAAGAAACAATAGTGACTTCAAGGCCTGGTTGAGAGAAAGAAATTCCTACGCTCTCTTTTTTTATGGTGCCTCAAAGGGCAACCCAAGGGTGGCAGGTGCAGGAGGGATCCTTCTGGATCCTAGAGGACATGTTGAACAAACCTTCACTTGGGGTCTTGGCTATAGGACCAATAACGAGGCCGAGCGGTTGGCTCTCCTTCAAGGAATGAAAATTCTAGTCAACAAAGACCTCTCCAGGATCGCTATTTTTGGATATTCTCGACACGTCATATATAAAATGATTAATGGATACACCACCGGCTCTATAAAGTGTCGTCACCTGCACGACAAAATCACTCCTCTCTTATCCAAGCACTATGAATTCTTCCACATCCTTCGCTCAAACAACACTGCCGTTGATGCCTTGGCTAACATGGGGGCCTCCTTACCTCAAGGTCAATTTTGCCTAAATGGCCAAATCCCTCACCTCAAACCCATTCCTTAATGAAACCTTGGGATACAAGTTTAGACCCTCACATTATCGTTTTCACCTATAAGGACATTTATGAAGGGATTAATGTTTTTTATAAAGGCTCCAAGGATTTACACAAAGGCTCTCAACCTTATCACTCCACCCCTCCTCACCTCACCATAGCGTGCCCTCCACTCTCTGCTGGCATCAACATTATGGACATTCACGAAGGATCTCCATCCTCAACGTGTCATCCTGACCTTAGCCATCCTACCGCCACGTGGCTCCTTCTCTGCACCTACCATCCCTCGATCCTTGCAGGATTTAATGCCCACCTTCCTTGGGTTTAATGCTCTTGCACCTCGCACGCTCCAGGTCTTTTCACTCTCTCCACTATGTCTTCTCCTCGAAACCTTCCTCATCCTCATTTTACTCTCGGCAATGGCTCTGTTCGTTATGTGATTTCTCCGGAAAGGATTTTGTTGGATGTCATTGCAGGGGTTGACGAGGGCATTTTGCAAGAAATCCCGTGGGAAACTATTCCTCTCACCAGGGTTTTCGTAAAGGAAAGGCTGGCTCTTGCCGCTTTCTCCACTTGTTTATGCACTACCCAAACTGGTGTTTCTCTGTGTTTCTCGAATATAGGCTCAGGGCTCAGCCTCTCCATTGACGACCAGTCCTTTATAGCAAGCATCAATTCGATTTTGGGCTGCAATTGTTCAGGGTGGAAAGAAGGTGCAGTCGGCACTCTCTCCTGTCGAAATAAGAAAGAACGTGACTCCCTCCTGCAGGAACTCAACACTCTCAAATTGGTTCTCAGTGGTTTCTCTATCGACAAGCAGGCTCAAGTTTTTGCTGGTGTAGTTCGTGCTCTTCACAACAACTTCTTTCGAATAGAAATTTCACCTGGACAAGGAAGAATGGCGCATGCAAACGAGAATGTTGGGTTAGTAGACTTGAAGAAAATCCTTAGGCGTTTGTATGAAATGATGGCCATTGGCATTATGGACAACAAGGAAATAGCTCAGGAGGTCAAAAGTATGGGGGAAGTGGTCAGCTACACTTCGTATAAGATAAGTAATCATGACTCCAGGATTGATGACACTGAAAGCAACCTTAGAGAAATAATGGGCAAGGTGGACAGAATCCAAGAAGACCTCCAGCGCCTGGTAAGCATGAACCAATGCAGCAAGGCTTTTGAAACTCCAGCAGCAGCAACGCACCCCATGGAGGAGGAATAGGTTGTTCAGCCCATGAAGCCCCCAGACAATCCTTAATAGTCTATTAGTTTCATGTTTTTTTGTCTGTTTCTTTGTCAGCAGATTATAAGGGTTTACACTACCCCAGGCATTAGAAGTTTTGTAAAAATTCTGTGTGGAGTTCTTTGGTCATTCTCATGGACCAGTTTTGTTTACTCCTTTTTTGAACTGCAAGAACTCTCCATTCCCACTTTTTTCCTGTAATAAATCGTTGTGCACAACCTGTTTTATATAAAACCTTTTAAAGTTTATGTTAAAAAAATTATGTTATTTATAATTCACTACACTACATCGTTTGAATGTTCTTCAATTATTACACAGTTTCAATAATATACAATGTTTTGTTGTTATTACAAATTAATCTGCAACAACCACACACTTATGTTGTTATTATTACATACTTGAACGATACCGACAAGTATAATAATTTTTTATTTTGTTTCTAATTGGTAGCATCGAGATGAAGGTAGAAAACAAACATTCATAACAAGTCTATCCATAATGCTAGAGTAAATGTGAGAATATCGAGAATGGTGTAAATGTGAAATGATGGTGGTGTAGATGTGAACCTCTAGCATGAGACACCTATGCTGTAGTCTGTAAGGAAATTTTTTCAAATTTCTCAATACCGAGAACACCGCCGTCGAGTCTGCAATAAGACCTCCAAGTTGATAGCCAATGAAGATGAAGATAAAAGTTGATAGCCAATGAAGATGAAGATAATGAATTAAAATATATGGAAAAAAATAAGAAAAACAATCTCTAATGTAGAAGTTTGTGTAAAATGAAAAAAAAAAAAATTGTCAATGCTCAACAAATTGCTATTCAAGCCAAACCAAATACTATATACACTGCCGAAGGCAGATATAATAAGGATGAGTTCATTTTCCCAATTTTTTAATTTTATTTTACAAGGTTGATGGGAAACTTTGCCTTTATGTGATATTAAATCAGAAGTTTTTATAAGTTTTTGTTCATAGATAGATCACATGAATATTTAAAACTGAATATCTAAAATTGAATCATGTCAATAGATTATGTTGACATATACAGTCAAGTTGTTGACATATACACAATCCATTTGCTATAGTTTATGTTGACATATACAGTCAAGTTGTTGACATATACACAAACCATTTGCTATAGATTATGTTGACATATACAGTCAAGTTGTTGACATATACTCTCAATTTCCATTTTTATGATCAATAAAAAAATATTTATATTATTTTATGCCTGGTTCTTGCAGAGCCAGGGCCATACCCGTATCCTGGTAACTCAACAAAAAGCATTTAGTTGATAACCGCAAGATTTTATAAAAACAAAAATAGGAGCATAAAATTGCATAATACCCATGATTACAAGGTATGGGCAAATCTGCATCATTTGCTATGGAAACAGATGGCCTGTAATTGATACAAATATTTCAAATTCCATTCAAGAAAATGATAACAAATATTTCGAATTCCGTGCAGGGAAAAAAATAGTATACAACTCCTGGTAAACTCGATTGGAAAAGTTCCCAACATGATAATCTGGAAGGTATCAGGCATGCACAGGAGAAATAATGAATCTAGCCTTCAATCGTTCCTGCTTGAGAGCTTTGATCTTCAATCTATACCGTGGATTCCTAGGCACAGCCTGGCTAAACTGACCAATACCGTCTGTAGCTGGAGGGCCATCATTATAAACATAACCTACGAGCTTACCACAGGAAGCACACTTGAGTTTGGTCCTCTTTCTCTGAATTCCCCAGTGCTTCAACGTCTCAAAGAAGGGCTTAAGCTTATCTTCCTTTTCAAATCTGAACTTGGTGTCATCAATGACAGAGAATGAGAGGGTGCCCCTGTTGCCTGCTTTAAAGTACAAATCTGCAGGGTACTCATAGCTGCTGCTCAGATTCAGAAGTACACCGCATTCTGCACAACTGTTGGACAGACACAAGTATTAGTAATTTGAGTATATGGATTATTTGATCAGAATTCATTGAATCGATTCAAGCCATTGGATTTTGGACATATCAATCTGCACAACTGTTTGTACAGAAAGTGTAAATAATTTGAAATCTGATCAGAATTAAAGAATTCTGATCAGAATCAAAGAATTCTGATTAAGTAATTAAGTTATGGATGAGCGTTTAAGTAATTTGAGTATATGGATTATTTGATCAGAATTCATTGAATCGATTCAAGCCATTGGATTTTGGACATATCAATCTGCACAACTGTTTGTAAAGAAACTGTAAATAATTTAATGAATTATGATCAGAATCTGCACAATTATTGATCAGAATTCATTAAATTCATACCAATAATAGGATTTTGGACATTTCTCAATCAAAACTAGGGCATGGCAGAGTCTCTCACACATATTGATGAAGAAAAACAAATATTAAAACTAAACATATAAACTGGGAGCAGAGAGAACTTACCTGTAGGAGATTGAAGCCATTACAGATGAAGATCTGGAGGAAATTGAGGTATAGAATGGAATTGTGATTATACAGTGCCATTCATCAGAAATTGTGATTATATGAGCCCGTTTTGTGAAATTTGAGCTCCTTCCGATCTTCTTTTGCGCAAGACAAGTCGCTTCTCGAATTAGAATTTCAAGCTGGGTATGGATTTTATGGGGTGTTTTTTTTCATAATGGACAGGAAAGACTGCTGAAGAAGTTGGATCGAGTTGTGCTTTTCTAAAAAAACCACCTGGTACCTGTTAAGGTTGACCGAGCATTAGGGTTTCAAGCAAAGTTTTATTTGAATGATCTGTGATTTGATAAAACAGATGAAAGTTGGGTATAAATTGTGGATAGATTTAATAAATTATTTAATTTTATAAATTTAAAGTGGTTTGTAAAATTGAGATATTTAATAATAATATTCTAATTTTAAAGTTATGGTTAATTAAATTAGTATATGAGAATCTTTTGTGTTTGATTACTAAAGTTTATGGAGGTGTACATACTTTACTCTCTTTCAAATTTGAACGTGTGATTTTTTTAAGAGTAAACAATTTAAGGTTATTCTTATACTTCATATTTATTGTCTTATTTTTGGATGTTCGATTGTCAACCATTAACAAAAATCCTTTCAAATTTGAACATGTGATTTTTTTTAAGAGTAAACAATTTAAGGCTATTCTTATCGTCCATATTTATTGTCTTATTCTTGGATGTTTAATTGTCAACCATCAATAAAAAATCCCTTCAAAAAAACACCATGTCTTTAAAAACTATCTAATCTACAAGAGAACCATGCCAAATAGGCAAAGCTAAAAAATTGTTCACCCCCCTCACAAGCATATTGGCTAGTGCTTATTCTTTCTATTTGGCATGCGGCACCACACCATGTGAATTAGCCTTGGCACCAATTATAACCTCCTAGCCTACAATAAATTTTTATTGGTATGGAAAGTCTCATTCTTAAATTATATATTATTGGATCTTTGCATCGAGAATAGGGAGGTGCTCTACATCTCCCTATGGGGTCATGTAACTTGGGTAACACTGATGTGGCAACTATAGTCCACATTATAAAATAATAACATGTTGACTCATAAATAAAAAAAATTGAAACCAACATATGTCTATTTTAAACCGAGATGTATCAGGCATGGAGAAGAATCAAATTTCTTAACGTGTAAAAAAATTAAGATAAAACAATTTACACCTCAAGAAATTGGATCATTCTCGCTACTTGATAGATCCATGTTTAAAATGGAATTGTATTGATATATGGTAGAAAGAGATTTGATGGACAAGGGTATACAATGGTTCCTTCTTCATGGAATATTGGTAATATTGATCATAAAAAAAAGTGTTGCCATTGAAAAATGTAAGGTCTTGGTTGGTTGGTGAAGTATGGGTCTTCTTATGAATTAGGTGTATCTCGAGTGGTTGTGAGGAAAAGTTCTTACCCTCCTCACCTAGGTTCAAATCCCACTTTGTAACATATTTATTTTTAATGGACTTATTGTTTATGAGCTATATTGGACCCTCTATTCATAAGTTGTTAGCCTAGTCTTGTACCCTACAAAATCTCGACTTTACCTTGGGTACCACCTTCAAAACAAGGGGAAGTTCCTTGATATGTTTGCCAAAAAAATATGGATGTTTGTAATTTCCTTGCATGGTTTAAATTTCCTATAGACATGCTTAAGAATAGCAATTATTACATGGAAATTATAGTTGTCGTGAGCATATTGCATTGACCAATTTTAATGTTACATATTAATGTGTGTTGCATTCATGTCTCCTAGAAAAATAGTCATTGACCTTGCATTTAATCTCTTTCTTTAATTTAATCTCATGTCACCATGCCACTCCTGGAGAAGGATTTGCAATGATTAATTGTAAATCATAAAACGAATGGTCAAGATTCATACAAAATATTAGATATCCATGATTTAGATGATGTGTCAACTCCTTATTGGAATGAGAATTGTCAAATTCATGGATTCTCTTCATTCCCACTAAATAAGCTTCATTTGTAGCTACCACCCTCGAGGTATTCTTGTGTTTTGCTCTATTCACTATAAGGAACATTGTTTCCCCAACTTGCACTTTTGGGTATCCATTGGTACCTTTCTCTAAATCTATAGTTTGTTGATTTTTCACAGTTTATTCTTCTTCAGCATCTGATAGTTGTTTCTCATATAAACATCATCTTTTAAGTCTTGGATTGTGACCTTTTTCTTTTCTTTTCAGATAAGCTCATACTTGAAGACATATTCCCTATAATACCCTTATTAACAAATATGATACCAAATTATTGCAATGAGAGGAGCGAGGTGCTCTACAGCATAACGTGGGGAAGATGTTGTTACGTAACTTAACGTTATGGTAAAAGTAAAAAGTAATTAAAAGTAAGATCATGTTGGCTCATAAAATAAAAAAATTAAAACCAAATGAAAAATAATCAACAATATTGATGTCGGCTCATAAAATAAAAAAAAATTAAAACCGGCATAGATCAATCTTAAATCTGGATCTATCAAGCACCAAGAGGGATCAAATTTATGGAGGTGTAATTTTTTTTTGGATGTGTAAAAAATTCAAGACAAAAAATTTATACCACTAAAAATTGGATTAGAATGCACATTGCCAAACCGAGCGTATAATAAATTGCCCACTGATGCATCTATTTAGTTGAAGATGTAGACGTGGGATGAATGATGCCAAATCGACCATTTCCCATATAGACAATTGAGATAAAGGTTGCCAACTCGTTGTCAATAAAATAAATTAGTATGTTTATTTTGTATTAAAAAATCTCAAATTCTTTTTAATCTTTCTTTATATTTATTAAATTTATAATTAATTAAGATCTCGGTATTTAATAATAATATTAATACCCCTCCTGAGAATAAACATGTATTATGTGCGCCTAACTAGAGTACACACTATGGACATGTGATATAACCTTCATGTGGATGGTTGTTTTCAAGTAGGAGTAGGAGACTAGTTCAAATGTCAAGGAGTTCACTAGCTTTGCCCAATGTTCTCAAGGTGAGATATTCTCAATCAAACAATTTCTAAAATTAATGTCACGTCTAGATAACATAGTAAGGTTATCAATTTGAATGAATGTGTGGTTAAAGGTTCCCTTCTTAAACAACATGAGATGTAATCATGAAATTGGAATATAATACCTTTTGGCAAGTGGAAATGTTTTCATTCGATTCATGGAGAGCTTTGATTCTATGTAATAATGTTTACATAATGGGCACACATGTATCCTATGGTAATTGAAGGTAGGCCTCAGTTAGAACATCTCAATGTATTTACCATTTGACCTCCCTCACTTGGATTAGATTATAATTAGCTTAAAATGAAGACTTACTCATAGAAGACTCTTGGTCATGTTTTTGCCTATGCGTTTAGACTATTGTGTATTGTCCTCAACCCTTGGAAAATAGAGCTTTATTGTTTCTTACATTTAGACTACTGTGAATGCGTTAAGTGGTCTATCCCTAGACATTGTAGAATTGTAAAATGTCATCAAAGTTTTATGGTTGGATAGGGTTTTTCATTGGACTTTTTTGGGTGGTTTTTCTTTGCTTCAATTTTTTTTTTGTGATGGATTAGCAAAGGTAGTATATGTGTTGGTCGACTTTGAGTTTAAGGTTAATGTTTTTTTAGTGTGTATATAATTGTTTGTTTTTGTTGTTGTTGTATTGCTTGTATTTCTTATAATGCTTAGATAGATGTTTTGTCTTGCAGATTTTGTCGCTCCCATGATGTCTTGCCGTGAGTTGTTGGTCATGGTTTGATTGCAGTTGGTGCTCTTGGCGATGCATGTGGTTGGTATGATTACAGTTTTATTGGGTAAGCCACTTTGTATTTTGTTTGGGAAAGCGCTTGTGAAGTCTTTATGAGAAAACAAATTTGGTATGCAATTTGGTTGTGCAATATTATGAATTCTTGTTTTGAAGTGTTGAATGGAGGTTGGATAGAAGCAATTTTAATTTGTTTACAGTGATGCAATGAAATTTTGATTTCTTGTGTTGATGAACATATTTCAATCCAAATGGTAATGTTGAATTATTGGTTCCCTTGAGACACACAATGTTATAGGTAGAGCCTGATAATGATAAGTAACTTTCACCCTTTGTTTATTCTAGCTATGTGAAATGCTTGTTGTCGTATCGAAGGGTAATGTAGAGATGGTGATGATGTCACACTGTTTCCATAGGGTTCTAATGGTGGTGGTCTCACACTGTGTCCATAAGCTTCTAATTGTGACGGGCCTCAACCATCACATAAGAATCTCCAATGCTTTGAAGCTTTCACTGCAATGGATTCCTCCAAAATTTGTCTTTTTGATGAGGGTATGCATGATAATATGAGACATTCACTCGTCTATATTAAGGGTGGCTTATGCTCTCCCATTGCTACTCCCCACAAAATTTTAATTCTTGAATTAAAAAATAGTATGTTTTTTAATGAGAAAAACCATTTAAGCTATTGCTACTAAAATTTTGCTATTCGACAATAAATTTGTTACTATGTGAGTAAAGAATAAACAAAATAATCACATAAACATTATTATAAACTAACAAATAAATCAATAAATTAACTACAATCAATAAAAATTACTTTCTATAATCTTAAAGCAAAAAACTTCATGTATCCCATGTAATCTTCTTTATTGGATAAAGAACCTTAGCTATACATCTAATGGTGGAAGTAAAGGCCACTAAAATCAAAGAAGCCAAAATATGAGAGCCTCATTGACAACTAATGAGATTTAGAAAATTAAAATTAGACCGAAGAATATATGACATGTTTTTGAGAATAAGTTGTTAGGTTGTAATGTGTTGTAACCGCAAGCCCTCGTATATAACAAATCTAGTTCGTATATATATATTCAAGGTGGGCATTTTCAACTACCAAATTATTGTTTGGGGACCAAACAAAGAGGCATGTGCCACTTCTCTCACCAAATACTAGAAAGTCTCACCAGATTCTCCATGGCACAACACTAAACTCAAATTATGTAATAAGATCATGGAACATAAATGTATATAAATAAGCCTATGCTCTAATGATAAGCAACACGTAATATGATTATTTCAAAAGTAAAGTTGCTAAGTTTCATTATATTCAAACTATATGCCTTACATTCTATCCTTTCATTTATATTTATATTTATATCCCTCGTAGGTGCTGATTTTGAAAGCCAATGATAAGCTTATTCACTTCCTTTGGAAACTATTCTTAAACACAATGGCTCCCCTCTGCAAAGAATTTGATCTCTAGACTGGGCACATCAAACTTGAGTATCCTATTGTTGATATAATGCCCCACTCTAGGAAAATTTAGATAATAGTCTTGGGTACCCATGATCAGAAGGCGAGGAGATTGAATAGTGCGGTCCCTAAAATGGATCTATTTCCTCGGATCCATGTAAATTACAAGTTTAAAACAAATATATCCACAAGTACTTTATGGTGATTTAGAATAAAAATAAAACAAGGACATAACAAATAAAACAAAAATCTAGTTTTACCTTTTGTTTCAAACATAGGGAATCTGCATAGGGAACAAAAACCTAGATTTCTCATATAGGCTTAAGTACATCTCAAGGTCATTCTCGGTAAACCAAGGTGGAAATAGTTTGGAAATATCATATAGATCCATTGCATCCTTAGCCTCTTCTACCACGGGCATATCACTTTTGAAGAAAATAACACATATATTCCTAACCATTGTTTTTACATAAAAAATCCCAAGATCATCCAAGCCTCTTCCAAGCTCCTATACAACCAGGACTACTCTCAATATGAAAAGAAGAACACGAATTTGATGTGAATGTACTCGTTTAATGCATGTTTAAGGAATTGATATGGGAGAAAAAGTACCCGCCAATGTCTGAAATATAGGTCTTTAGGACCCAAGTCCCTATTACTGGCTAGTTCATCAGGGTTCATGTAAGTCATACCCAATGTTACAATTCCTTTCATTCGATATGGATCATAGAGATAAAACTAGTATATAATAGCTACTCCAATATCCTTCCCTACAACAAACTCTTGCTTCATGGAATGTAGATTTAGATTAAAATAATTGATAATAGAAAACTCCCAATTACTATTCTTATCATGAAGCCATATTAACTCCTTAGATATGTTCATTACATGTTTTTTTTCAAAAAACTAGTTAGATTGAATTAACAAAATCATATGTAATACTTGATATATTGAGTGTTGCTCTCCTTCCAAGGATTGGGAGATTCTAACCATTTCCATGATTCCTTGAGCATCTGAATTTGAGAAGAAGTGGCTGAATATAATATGTTGTTGTTCTTTAGATGGTCTTCATGCCTCCTCAATTTATTCCTCACTTCTGCTATATCATGCATGTTTTTGATACAAATTGGACACTCCATTTTGTAGTTTTTATGGCATCCCAAAACCCCTATAGATCCACTATATCAATGGGACATCTACTTCAAATTTTGTCAAGTTGAGATTCAATGCAGAACTTGCCTTCTCCTAGGTAGAATTTAGCCACAAATTCAAAATTCGATTTCCATCTTTGAGCCTACTTTCTCCTCATTTTTTCCCTTCTATCAATGATTTGGAAGCCTTTGTTTTTATTGGTTTTCTATTCCAATATCCTATTCTCACACGCCCCAACACTGCTAGGGAGATAAATGAATCCAACAGAATTTTGGTACAATTTAATTGAGATGAAGTTGGAATTACTTACCGCTAATGATATATTAGACTCATTTACCATCCAATACAAATGCCTACAATTCTGTGGATTCCCAAAATTTGACATATATCAAAATATGGAGTGAAAATTGAGAGCGGATGAGCATGCGAGTTAAGGAGGGGATTTTCCATGCGTATTTGATTTACAATGTGCTTAATAATCTCTTTAACGATGAAGCTTTCCTTGTTCTTAGAAACCACTATTGGGCCTCATAAAAGACACATTTCATGATGCCATTTAGCAATTTTTCAATCACTCTACATTTTCATCCTCTTTCCTTTCATCACTCATATTCATGTAATTGTCCATTTATATCCTATATGAGCTTCATGTGAAATGTGTTCACTAACATGATTAACTTCCCATGTTATGATGATTACTTAGGGTATAATTTGTGATTCCTAACTTACTTCTAGAGTTGCAACAGGTCACTTGTAAAGTTCAATAGTTATTACCGGAATCTGTAGTTCCGGTAGTCATCTAGTTACTGCATGAAACTATTTTATTACTGGAATCTGCAGTTCCAATAGTCAAACTCGAAACGTAATTTCCAAACAGATAGGTACAACTTATGGAAATTTAAAACATGGGTTTTGCGCATAATAGGGCTAGTTATGTGACTTGTGAAGAAAATATGCAATAAGTACAAAATAAGGGGCATATGGTTGAGATATCTAAAACTGGTCATTATGGTCATTTCTAGAACTTCCGGTAGCTACCCTGCTATTCAAGTAATCAAGGGATTTGACCAAGTTGCAGCCCCTCTCCACGAATTTGGGCACATGGATTTCATGTATTATGATGTCAATAACCTCTTCAAACAAACTTAGACCAAATTCATGATTTGATGATGATGAGATCCACAAGTTTAAGATCCATGATTTGTTGGTTATGAGATCCACTTATTTAGGACCTAATCTTATCTCGATGTAACATCTTTTCCTTTGAGCTACATGTATAAATATTGTAAGGACCTCCCGAGATCCTTATTTTAATTTAATGGGAATCTAACAATTTACAATTTTGTTCTAAGTTTTTATGTTTGATTCAATGGTTTTGTAAAACTTCCAACATGTAGAAATCAAATATGAACAGGTAATAATCAAATGAATAGCATGAGCATTTTAACAACATATTCAAGCAATTTTCTACATAGTATTTTATGCATATTCATCCAATTAATCAATTCTCAAATGTAAAATTTGAAACAGTAAATAAAATACCAAAATATCAAAATACTTGTAGGATAGATGTATATCCTTAACTGTCTTAAACCCTGCAATAAATTGTGTAATCCCTCCATTGAAGGTAACCGCTTAATCTTCCATATTTGTGAGGGATATAAAGCTTTTGGTTTAATCTGTGGTGGATCTTGGATCTTGGCCGGCGGTCGTCTTTGGAGACATGCCGGGAGTTGCTGTCTTTTTGTAGTTCCCAGCTGTCGATTCCTTTGTGTCCAAGAGAACCAGGCTTTGAATATCTGCCGGGGTGAGAGGCAAGGAGGCACAGCGCAGCGAGGCCAGGTTTCTCCACCATTGTCTTAAACCCTGCAATAAACTGCGTAATCCCTCCATTACATATTTGTGAGGGTTATAAAGCTTTTGGTTTAATATGCGGTGGATCTTGGATCTTGGCCTGCGGTCGCCTTTGGAGACAAGCCGGGAGTTGCTGCAGCAAATATCTTTTTGTAGTTCCCGGCTGTCGATTCGATTCCTTTGAGTCCAAGAGAACCAGGGTTTCTGGGTCGCGGATTGATCATGGGGGTGCTGCCGATCTGGTTCTTGGAGCTACCTTTCTGGTTCTTGGAGCGGACGAGCGTTTTACATCGAAAATATCTGTTTCTTGGAGCTGCCGTTAAAGAACCCAGAGTGGATCAGTTTCTTGCTTTCATGGGGGAGTTGTTGATCTGGTTCTTGGAGCTGCCGTTCTGGTTCTTGGAGTTGCCGAGTGTTTTTCATTGAATTTATCTGGTTCTTGGAGCTGCCGTTTTAGAACCCAGAGTGGATCAGTTCTAATGCATTTAAGCTAATGCATTTAAGCTTACATGGGGGAGCTGCCGAGTTTCTTGGAGCTGACGATCTGGTTTTTGGAGCCGTCGAGTGTTTTATGACCTTTTCTGGTCAGTTTTTATGACAGTATTTTTGCTGTTGATATATGGAACTGTGAAGTTTCAACTTCATAGTCTTTCATGAATATGGATTTCATGCTTTTTTTAGGGCAGTTTTTTCTGTTGTGTGTCCCGTTGGCAGTCCTTTGTGGATTCTTTCTTTTGTTACTACATCCTAGATGTATTTATCGCTATTCCATATTTATCGATATGGTCATTTCTCGTTGACAGAGCTTGTCACATCAGTGTTTTCAGAATATTATGGTTTTTGCTGGCTGTGAAAATCGACTGAGATACTATGTAATGATCTATTTAGCAATTGTTCAAAGCGTTTGTGTATGCTTTTTTGTTATTTTTACAGAAGACTTGGCAGTCTCAATATTGGATCCATTTTTTGGACTCTGGAATTCACCTGGAAGTGAATATACTGAATGTAATTTTGATCTCGAAAGATGAATAAAATTACGCTTTTTTTTCTTGGAAAAAAAAAAGATGTATATCCTTAGAAAACTCAATCGATCGAATCTATTTGCCACACTGCAAACTAGGAAAATCTCATTGACTTCTTAGCTTTCTTGGACCCCTGAGCCCAAAACCTGAGTACAAAGTCCAACAATATGAAAACTTTACCTTCTCTAAAAATTCCAGCCTCCTTTGCTAAATTTACTTGATGCAAAAATATCCCCCTCAAAAATCCCTCTCGCTCATTTTATCAATCTCCCCTTTTTCTTCACTGACTCTCCCACCCCCCCCATCAAGTCTTTACTACCTTATCCCTTTCTTAAATGTTTCAACAACTTGACCCATCTACCCTGTTAGCCTTATTTAATTTTCAATCCCATCCTCGATTGATATAACAACCAAAGTCCAGCAACAACATTATAATATTCTATCCTTAATTACTACGATTTTGTGTGGTCATACGCAAGTTAATTTAATATAAGGATACATGGTTAATATTTTTTTAAACCCATTCTTTCAACATAACATAGCATCATCAAGCATATAATTATTCACTAATATAATTATTTAATAATGAAATTTTACATTAATTTCTAGACGTCATTTATTCGATTATTACCATATTCAAATTCAAACCATAATTTTTTTTTTAACAAAAACGGTTATGTTATTATAAAGAACTCAGCAAAGAAATCGTTGAACTGGAAATGGGTTACAACCAGCTACCAATAATCTCTCCTTCCTTCAGGCGGTAAACCTACAAAGCTAAGGAGGAATATCCATGCTTACAATCGAATTTACAATAAGATCATTGAGACCTACAACTATTGATTTATTAGCTGCAATATCCGCCAGCACATTTAGCTCCCTAAGAATATGAAAAAATTCAATCTTCCTGAACATTTTGACCATGGACCTGATTCTATTAATCATCCTTTCAATTCGCTCATTTTTACCCCTTCTTCCCCCATTCAAGGCTTGGATAATTAACTTGGAATCTCCAAAAACCATTACCTCATCCACTCCTTTCTTCTGCAACTGCTTGAGACCTTGCCAGAGCCCATAAACTTTGGCCATGTTATTAGAGTCATAACCGATATTCCAGTAGTATTCAATCTCAACTTTCCCGCCGGGATTTATGACAACTCCTCCTCCTCCCGCTCTTCCCGGATTCCCTATTGAGGCTCCATCAAAGAACAATTTAAAAATCTTTCGTTCTCTTAGCCAGTTCTCAAACTAAGACTTGTCCAGTCTGACATCCCATTTCTCCAATTTTTTAGGAACAAAACTATTTACAGCATGAATATTAAGACTATGCATCTAGTTTTTTTCTTTGTCTGTCAAGTCAACTTTATTATTTGGTACCTTAGAGATACTTACCACCTCACCAAGTAAAGCATCTATTTTAGCAGTTGTCTTCCACATTGGATGGCTTTTGTTCTGGAAGACTCTATGGTTTCTTTCTATCCAAATGCTCCAGCAAATTAGTTTAGGGAGTTTCGGCCAACATGCTCTCAGTCCTTTTTTTTGAACTAACTCTCCCTGATACATTTTTTCCCAATTGAGAAAACAGTCCTGAATTTTTTTAGGCCATTGAAATCTGTCAGCTCCACACTTCATTACTTCCTTCCAGACTGAGATGGCATACAGGCACTTTAAAAAAAGATGATTGATATTTTCTGAATTTTCAGCACAGAGAGGGCAACAGAATGGACTTGCTATCCCCCTTTTCTCCAAGTACTCACCAGTTAGCACTCTTTGATGCATTAATGTCCAGCTGAACATCTCTATTTTCAGCAACGTTCTGCTATTCCATAAATTATTCCAGATTTCAGGATTGGTGGGCACATTGTAACTTACAACAAACATTTGATAACCTTCAGATATCGTGTAGCTGCCAGTTCTCCTTCCCAACCGCGCCTGTCCTTCATGGTTTTAGATACCGGAGCAATCCCAGCCAAATGATTAATCAACAATAGTTTTTCAGATTCTAACTCTGCTGGACAGTTCGACAAATCCCATCCGACCCATCGATTTGGAGGTTCCAAATCCCATTCGGTGATACTCCAGATGGTTTTATAACCCATCTCATCCATCCATTGCTGCAATCGTGGGAGATGTGGGGGATATTTCCCAAGAATCGTGTCCTGCCAGTAATTAATTAATTTCCCATTGTCCGGAATCCAGTACAGCTTATCAATGAACTGAGGCAATGTTTTTTTATAGAGATTGAATACAGAGGATCCATTTTTTCTCACATGCTCCCCCTCCAGACATTTGAGCCTTGTTCCCGGGAAGTATTTGCTTTTTAGAACCCGACTACACCAGGAAGGATTTGGATCGAGCATGTTTCAGAGTAACTTGGCTCCAATTGCCAAGTTTTGAGTTCTTAGATCTCTGATTTGAAGACCTCCCTCTGGTCTAGGCAGCTTGATAGTTTTCCAACTTACCAATGCAAACGTTTTGCCCCCTCCATTGTTCCCACCTTGCCAGAGAAAAGATCTCAATAGGCCCTCAATTTGGTTTATAATTTTGATAGGAGAAAGAAGTAGGGAGCACTAGTAAAGCATGTAGCCGTTCAGGACAACTTTGATTAACACTACCTTCCTAGCCATATTTAACCAGGCTGTCCCCCATCCCGTGATTTTCTTTTTGATTTTTTCCACAATAGGATTCTAGGTTGAACTCTTAGGTTTGAGTTTGAAAATAGGGACCCCTAGATACTTGAAGGAATCCCAACTAACAACTCCATCAATATTTAGAATCCGGGAGATATCTGACATTTCCCTAGGATTTATATTCCATCCGAAGATCTGATTCTTCCTTAAGTTGATTTTACTTCCTGAGGCCAGGCAGTAATGGTTCATTTCATTCTTGAATCGACGGGTTATGATCTGACTGGCTCCTCCCATCAAGATGGTATCATCGGCAAATTGCTCATGGTTGATATCTTTAGTCCCTCTAGCCAGCCTTATGCCTAGGAGCTCCTGATCTTGCCTGGCATATTCCAAATGAAAACTAAGAGCCAAAGCCTAGATGGTGTAAAGCAGAGGGGAGAGCGGGCATCCTTGCCTCGGGCCTCTCAAAGCTTGAAAGAAAGGAGTAGCTCTTCCATTGATGAGTGGGGCTATCCACGACTTGCTGATACAGGCCTTGACCCAAGATACAAATTTAGGAGCGAATCCAAATCTCAGCATTACTTGAAATAGAAATGGGTGGTTGACTCTGTCGAAAGCGTTTGCTAGATCAAGTTTCACTGCCATTCCTTTGTCTCCATTGTTCGGGCTAGAGTGGATAGCCTCTTGCACTAATATGATATTATCCCAAATCTTCCTTCCTTTAACGAAACCACCTTGATTCTCCAGAATAATATTAGGCAGAATATGTTTAATCTAGAGGCCATGATCTTAGTAATAATTTTATATCCAATGTTACACAGGGATATTGGCCGGAACCTGTCAAATGAATTGGCTTCTTTCTCTTTGGGGATGAGAGCCAGAAAGGCAGAATTCGTACTGCCTCCAATTTTGCCACACCTCTGAGATTTACTGACCATTTTTAGTAAATCATTTTTTATGATATCCCATCAGATTTTAATGAAATTGGTGTTATACCCATCTGGGCCAGGGGCTCTATCCTCCTCCATATTATCGACTGCTTCCTTAATTTCTTCCAGCGTGATGATTTTTTTCAGATTATCATTGTCTTTATTCTTTACTGTCCTGGGAACCATATTCAACAGCTTGACGTCATTAGAGGTGGGCTGGTCAGTGAACAAGTCACTGAAGTACCTTGCTGCTTTAGATTTGATTTCATCAAAATTGTTGATTGCCCTGTCATTGGCCTGGATCTCGAGCACACAATTATGGTTTTTCCTAGCCTCGCTCTATTTGTGGAAAAATCCAGTATTCCTATCACCATCCTTCAGCCATTTGCATCTTGATTTTAGTCTCCACCATTCAGACTCTTGTCTACAGGCAGCGTGAAGGTCCGTTTGCAACTTAGTCTCCATTTGGATGTCATCGTGAGTCACGATTTTAACCTCCATGTTAGCCTGATGGTTCTCCATTGCGAGGGCAGCTTGGAATTTGATGTAATTTGGGGAAGGAATCGACTTAGCCCGGTTCTTCAATGTTTTCTTGAGCCCTCTCAATTTCTCCTCCCAAATGAAGAAGGGAGACCCTGTAACCGAATGACCCCAAGAGTCAGCAACGATCTTTAAAAACTCAACGTGGTTGGCCCACATGGGGTTAAATCTGAATGGGATAGGGCCCATATTTTTATCATTCACCATCTCTAGGAGAATAGGCTTATGATCCGATCCTCCAAACGGTGATATTTTGGACGTCATATTCAGGCCCAGTAAGAGAAAAGTGTCCTGGACCAGGAACCGATCAAGTCTGGCAGCAATATGCCCAGGACCAATCCTCTTATTATTCCAAGTGTATTTCCCTGTAGTTGGCTTAATTCTATGAGATCCCAGGCCATGATGGTCTCATCTACAATTTCTCTGATGGGATCTTTGATCCGAGAGCCCCCTCTTTTTTCATCTTGACTGAGGGTGACATTCAGGTCCCTAGCCAAAATAACATTTCCTTGTTGGTTAGTCCTTTCCTCACGAAGGAGATTCCAACAATTTATATTTTCGACATAAGAATTAGGTGCATAAATATTGAAAATACTTACCAGGGTATTAGTGTCTTTTTGCCTCAGCAGGGTGACGATCCAATGAGAATTGTTCTTGATGTCCACAACCTTGAATTTCTTGTCATCTTAAAGAGTTCCAATGCCCTCGAAGGCTCCTCTTGAGCTTAATGCAGGTATGCCCTTTTTTTCCAAAATTTTTTACTGACTTGGAGGAATGTAACTTCCTCCATCTTAGTTTCCTGGATCAAAAAGATGTCCGATTGGTGTAGAGAAATTAGATCTAGCATAGCTTCTTCCTTGATTTTGCTTCCGAGCCCTCTGCAGTTCCAGGAAAGTACCTTCATTACTTACTTTTGGAGGCCGTAGGCATCCCTTTCAGGAAATGCCCGTGCTAGCGGGTATTTCTTGTGTTTTTCAGCAACTTTTCCAGGGTTAACTGGGAGCCTTGCAACTTATCCTTGTATGTGGCTTGCTCCCTTACTTCTTTCTTGGATTTCCTTCCTTTGGTTTTAGTCATTCTTGGAGTAGTCAGTTCTATTTCCCCTTCCTCCTCTTCTTCTTCTTCCGATTCAAGTTCTTCTTCAGATTTCCCCAAACTTTCTCCTTCTTTTGTCCCTGTTGTGCCTTCCTCATTCTCTTTCACTTGATCTGAGAGGACTGCTTCGGAGTCCTTACTTTCTTCATTACTAGATCTCTCTTCTACTTCATTGGAGTCATCCCTTACTTCATTAGTTTCTATAGTCTTTGAGGGCTCTTGAGTTCTTTCTGGTGGGCTAACTCTTGTTTCTTTATTCCCCTCACCCTTCTTTGGGGCCCCTTCGGCTTGATTTTTAGTTTTAGATCTATTCACCCTGTGCCATCCTTCCACCTTGTCTTGTTGCCTCTCAGTTTTTTTAGGGTAGTTTCAGATGAAGTGCCCGTATTCATGGCATCCTCTACATTTGAAGGGGAGTTGTTCATAGTCCAGCTTTTGGAAGTGGGACCAATTCCCCACTGTTAAATTTATAGCTTCTGGTAGTCCAGCTTCAAGATCGACCTCAACGCAGATGCGGGCATAGGCATATTGATCCTTTGGGCTAGCCATGCCAATGTATTTCCCCAGGGTGTTCCCTATAGCATGTAGGGATTTGGGGTTCCAGCAATGCATAGGGAGGTTGGGTAGTCTGACCCAGAATGGCACAACTTTGGGGGTGCCGGCTTTGGGGTCAAAGTTCGAGGTCCACCCGTTAAGATAGAGGCCTTGCGGCCCCATGAAGTAGGGCCCATTCCTGAAAATTAAGTCTTTGTCTTCTTTGGATTCAAAGTCGAACAGAAAATATCCCCTTCCGATGGAGTAGGAGGCAACATTTTTAGAGATTAGGGATTGCCAGTTTCTTTGGACCCAACTGTCAGTAGTTTTTGGCAAGGGCCAGAGCCCTGTAAATTGCTCGATCAGTGCTCGATCTACCAGGGAAAGGGCAACCCGAATTTTTTCTTCTGGGGGGGGGGGGGCAACCTCCGGCACATCTTCAATTATTTTAACGAACTTCGGGAGGTCTCCTTTGCTAGATCTTTTGTTGTGATTGGCGATTAGCCAGTCGAATGCATCCAAGCGAGATTCAGGTGGTGAATCACCGCCTACCTCAGCCACCATCGAACTGCCCCACTAGAGATCCGATCCAACTCAGATCATGAGGACAGTGAGGGCATAGCCTCGGTTTCAATAGTCTAATCTCTTCAATACAACAGCTTGATCAGCGGCGCAGCCAAAGAATAGGCACCAGGCTAGCTCCGAGAGAGATCCTGCTCAGGGTGAGGCTCACGCCCAGCCTCGCATGCACGTCCTCGAAGCTCACGCTCAGATTCGAACTTCAAAGTCAAACCATAATTATTGTTAACTAAATTAATTATTATTTATTAACTAGATAATACTAATTTCATTTTTTTAAAACTTAAATGATCCTTTATGGAACTATTACCACATTCAACAATTGAACCTTAATCATAATTTAAAACTGTAATTAATATTTATTAATCAAATCAATAATAATATGTTAATAGTAATTAACATCATTAACACTCAATGAACATTTATTAATCAACATTAATCATTGTTAGACCATGATCATTATTCATTTATTAATTAGCACCACATTCAACAATCATACCAAGTAACTACAATTAACATAATTAATATTTATTTAATGATGATTGCAATCACTAATCAACTTTAATCGGAATTAAACCTTTCACTAATAACTAGACGCAATTGTATTAGTTAATAACTTAATAAATAACAAGTATAATGTAACTAGTCACAATTACAAACATCAAGGCCCAATTATATATATATGTGTGTGTGTGTGTGTGTGTGTGTGAGTTATGTAAACGTAGCCAATGCTTACATTCATCGTGTAGGTACACTAATAGTACTCAACCACACATCACACATAAACACATAAGTTACTATTTATCGATGCAATGTCTAGCTACTAACTTATATCATAATAAGCTATGACGACGACATAATATATTGAGATACATCACAAGAATCAAGCAAATGTTTCAACACATAATTTATTAGGTTTCCCTCTAAAACTTCCATGGCATTCCTATCTACCTACTTCATTCTATCTAATTCACAACTAACTTCCACATCATATCCTTCCTCTGTAGGACTACCATGGAGCATAAACTACGTGACCTAACTCCGGTAATAACCCGTAAGCGAGGTGTCAACTCCATCGACTAAGATTCCCCTGCAGACACCCACTAGTCATCATCACACACCTTGTGGAGTGTGTCATAGCACAACCCTCCCATGAATTTGAGTTTTGGGGGATAAACAATGGGTAATGCCTCCACCATCCCTAATGGAACAAGGGACTATGTCTATATCGACATGGTGACTGTGTTGCAACTGTTGTACTAAGGTTTTGTCATCAAAGAACTAATTTGGGCGTTTGAGTTTCTTGAAACCCCACACTAACCCACACATCATGATAATAACAATAACGATTCATTCTTGTACCATATCTATTTTGGAAATCATACCATCGAGGTACTTCCATTTTGTAGGGATCAACTATCCCTTAGTTCTTCCAAACTTGTCGGTTAGTATCATAATGAAATGTCGTGTATTATCATGCAATCACGACATATATACATACCTTTTTAATACTAACAACATTTAATCATTTGTGTACCATGCATATGGAATTATAATAATTTATTAGACACATAACTTAAATCAATATCCACGTACCATCATCTATTAAATTTGCATGCTAGAGACATAATCAAAACATGAACATAATTCATAATATTAACATCACAAACACATATATAAATTCCACAAAATAGTAAATCCATATGTCCACAATGTCATCAACTGACGAAGTTCCACAATAATAAGCAAATACAAACATGTAATGATAGTTTAGATAATAAGGTCAAAATGGGGCATTACATACACCCACCCTTCAGGAAACTTCGTCCTGAAGTTATACTCAAAATAACATGGGAAAATCACGACGCATGGTCTTTGTGTCCTCTTATGTAGCATAACCTCGACTATACTTGTCCCACTAGATCTTAACCTGGTCCACCAAATGGCGTCTTAGTTGTCTAACCCTACAGTCCAATATACGTAATGGTTCAACCCTGATGGTTCCCTCATTCGAAACCTACAGTTCCTTCCAATTTAGTTTATGAGACTCATCTACTATATAATGTTGTAAAACAGATACATGAAATACATTATGAGTTTTATGCAAATATGGTGGCAACACAAGATGATACGTGGCGGGTCCAACTTTCTCTAAAATTTCAAAGGGTCCTATGAATCAGGGATACAACATTGTCCCCTTCCCAAACATGGTGGTACTCTTATTAGGGTGTATTTATATGAAAACTGCACCCCCACTTTATAGTTTCGATCAACCATATGCGCTTCAACATAAATCTTCCTATCCTGAGCTTCCTTTAACCGTTGTCTAATCTGAATCACCTGCCCTTCCATTTCCTAAATAAACGTAGGTCATACAATTACTTGATCCTCTAACATTTCCCAACTCAATGGTTTTGGCATGGCCTCCCATATAAGGCTTGATAAGGTAGCATACCAAGTGAGCTGTGATAACTATTGTTGTAAGAAAAATTTACTAAGAGTAAGTGCTTTTCCCAATGGGTATGCTAATCCATAACATACATCCTAAGCACATCCTCCATCACATGATTCACTCTCTATGTCTACCCATCTATCTCTGGATGGTAAGATGTGCTTAAATTCAATTGAGTTCCTAAGGCCGATTGCAAACTTGTCTAAAACCTAGACATGAACTGAGCATCCTTATCCAAGTTAATCTTATTGGAAAACCCATGAATATGAACAATCTCACTTATGAATACATGTGTAACATCTGCAACATCATATGTCTCCTTAATTGGAACGAAGTGAGAAATCTTCGTTAATTTATCAACGATGACCATAATGGCATCATGCCTATGAGAGGTAAGAGGAAATCCTACCACAAAAGCCATGGATATAACCTCCCATTTTGACATTGGAATATCACGAAGTTGCAATATCATACAAGGTGGTAATGATTAGCTTTTACTTGTTGAAAATCAAGGAACCTAGCAACAAATTTGACCACGTATTGCTCCATTCCTACTTAAAAGAAGAGCTCTTTCATATCTGCATACATATTCTTTACACTAGGATGCACACAACAGTATGCTCTATGGGATTCCTTAAGTATAGTTTCTCTAATATAATATTCCCTAGGAATATACATCCTCCCTTGTTATCACAACAACCCATCTACTTCTAGTTCATACCCTTCAAACTTAGGTTCCACTTGCCTCCCATTTTTGAGTGCCGACGAGACCTTTAGTTACCAACTACCTTCGACTAGTTATCCTAATACTCTCTCCTTCAAATATACCTTTAAAGTCATGAGAGAGAAAGTCCTTGGTTTTCTTCTTAAGGAAACGACTACTACATTCTCCTTCCCTTTAATGTGAGAAATCCCAAAATTGTACTCGCTCATAAATTCACTCCATCGCCTCTTCCTGGAATTTAGGTCTCTTTGGGTGAAGAGGTACCACAGGATTTGGTGGTCCTATTTGACCTCAAAGATTCGTCCAACCAGGTAATGTCTCCAAAGCTTTAGAGATAACATTACTGCTACAAATTCTAAATCATGGGTGGGGTAATTCTCTTCATGTGGTTTTAACTTTCTTGATGCATAAGCTATTACTCCACTTTCCTACATTAACACAACACCCAAACCCTGCATTAAGGCATCTGTGCAAACTGTAAAGTCCTTCCTGATATCCGACACCCATAGAATCAATGCAATCATTAGTAATCCTTTATTTTAGCGAATGGGACATCACATTCCTTGGTCCATTCATATCTAATGACTTTGCAATGTAAGGTAGTTATGGGTTTTTCAATTTTTGAGAATCCTTCCACAAACCTTCTATAGTACCCTACTAAACCCATGAAGCTCCTTACTTCACGCACATTTCTTGGCACAAACCAATCCATTATTGCCTTCACCTTTTTAGGGTGCACTGAAATCCCTTCTACAAAAATTATATGTCCTGGATAATAGATCTCATTTTGATAAAAAGAACACATGGACAACTCACTGTATAACTTGTGTTCTCTTAAGCATGACAACACCATTCACAAGTGTTCCTCGTGCTCTTCCTCATTTTTGGAATAGATTAGGATATCATCGAATAATACTTTCACAAACCAATCTAAGTATTTTCTAAATACACTATTCATGAGGCTCATGAATACTGTTGACACACTGGTTAATCCAAAGGGCACCACCATGAACTTATAGTTCCCAAATTGAGTTCGAAATGTTGTCTTAGGCATACCACCTTCCTTGATTGGAAATTGGTGGTAACCTAATCGTAGGTCGATCTTTGAACAGACCATCGCCTCCTTCATTTGATCAAGGAGCTCGTCGATTCGAGGTATTGGGTACCTATGTTTCACTATGGCTTTGTTCAAATATCTGTAATCTATGCAAAGATGCAAGGAACCATCCTTCTTCTTTACAAAAATTACAAGTGCACCTCATGGTGAAATACTTGGTCTGATGAATCCTAGGTCTAATAATTCCTTCCATTGCATTTGCAACTCGCAAAGATCCAGGGATGTGATCCTGTAAGGTGACTTTGATGTTGGCTCTTAATCGGGTTTAATCTAAATGGTAAAATCAAGTTCTCTTTCAGGAGGTAACCCAGACAATTCCTTTGGAAAGACATTACTAAATTCAACCAATACCGGGTATTGATATAAGGAGAGTTCCTTTTCATTACTTACCGCTTCAATGATATATAACTGACATCCTTGCCTCATACATCATTTTACATTCATCATCGAGATGAAATGTAGGGACACCTTCCATTTGATTCCCTGAATCTCTATGGCCTCCCATTTGTTATCAAAACAAAGAACTCTCTTCCCGTAACAGTCCAAGAAAGCTCAATGTTCCTTAAGCCATATGCCATATGTATGACTAAGGATTTCAAACTTCTTACCACGGCAATGGTCAACTTTTGTATTTTTATTATTTTTCTTTTAAAACATCCTTCAAAGTCAACCACATCATTTAAAATCCATGGGAGTGTGTCCTCCACATATTCATAGGGTTGCATCAAGCCACTAGGGCTTTTAATGGTATGCCATGTGCAAGGTGCCATCATGGGCTTCAAGCTTGCCACTAAATGGACCATCATCGATCCAATATGTGTTTGGGTGCCTTAACCACATCAAGTGCAAGCAATGGGCATCGAGGTCTTCACAAGGTTCCATGACTTCATTAAGTCACCAAAGACCACATCATCATGCCATCTAACCATGTAAAGTGCAAGTAGTGGGCTCCATGACCTTTGCAAGGGTACCCGAGTCTTCATTAGGGGTTCCATGGGCTTCTTTATCATACTAGGGGTTCCATAGCCTGTCAAGGTCCATAGAATGTCATCATCATCATATAAGAGCTCCATGACTCCAATAAGGGTTGCAAGGTCATCAAACCACTAAGTGTGGGTCCAATGGCTTCATCAGGGCTTCTTCAACAAGCAATAGGCTTTATAGGCTTCTTCAACCACCTCAACCACACTAGGAGACCCTCAAGGGTCAAGATCTATCATGACATCATCTGTGGGGTTGCCAAGCCTTCTCCTGAGGTACCATGACACCATCCGAGCATGAATGACCACATAATGGGTCATTAATGCTTCTCCGACCCATCTAGAGATTCTCCATCATCCACAAGGGCTTCAACACCATCTCTAGGATCTTCAACATCTTCAACAAGGAACAAGGTTGTGGCTTCAGGATCTAGCCTTGTGGGTACAAGGACCTTATCAACTGGGTACAAGGTGCTTCAAGGCACAAACCCACTTTATAAGGGATCCAAGGCTCAAACCCACTTTGTAAGGGGTACAAGGCACTGCAAGTGGGACTTGGTGGAATTAATGACAACCTATGGGGCCACTGCAAGTCCATGTTGGCATCAATGGCAGTTTCATCAACAAACATAACCCCTGTCAAAACACATAATACAATTGTCCAACTGACCGAATATGCGTTGGACGAACCCTCAAGAAACAAACATAAGTAATAAGCAGGCATCAAAACACACTTAGAAGAACCCATGTCAAAACATGAAATATACCTGTCCAACTTCCCTAACACGCCCAAGATGTACCTGCGAGACACCTGTTCAATCACCTTTCACCAATCACCAAGACACGTGTTAGAATGCTATTTGACAGAGCGACGAGGAATCTTGAGACTACCTACGAGTAATCTTGCACAAGTATGAGGCAAGTGTACTGTCCAGATTGATTTTATGGTAGTCACTCCATATCCAAAATAAACAATTATTAAAACAAAAGAATATAAAAAATAATTGGTGTATGGATAACTCCTAAGTGATGCGTGGATAACTCACAATTTGTAAGAGATAACTCATTTAATTAGAAGAAGGAGAGAATAAGTAACTGATAACTTATTAGAAACACTTAAGTTGTAACCTATCGGTGTTTACCAACCACAAGTTAAGTGGATGTGCTCGTAATTATTTATTTCGAATTTTGAACGACTACCATAGAATCAATCTCAACAGTACACTTGCCTCATCCTCATCTGTAAATGAAAAAACATAAGTCATAGTCCACCCCAAATCTCAAATAAAAACGCTTATCAACCTAATAAAAACAATTTATACACCAAACATACCCATACAATTACTTAAAAAAAACAACAAACATAAACAAATATAAACTCTTATATACCAACTTTCAATAAAAGTGGGAAAACAAACTTGCCTTGTCGGTACCAAATTGAAAGGTTAAGTTTGGTATGAGTTGGGGTATAAGAAGATAAGGGGCCTAGGGTTTGAAGATCGAAATTATTTTCTATAATTTTCCAAAGCTAAATCTTATAAACAAGGCCTTCTGAATCATCAGGCACTTTGAGGAATTGCATTGCGTAGTCCTTTCTGCTAATACGTCGCTGGATCGTATCCGAGGGAATCTGCTGTGTTCGGAGCTCATAACTGGTAAGATCTTGAAGCTTTTTCTCGCTTTATTTTATAGTCATTTTAGTTTTTGAAACTGCAAGTATCAGAAGATGCCATGTTTCAAAACCCTCCTGCGTTTTGTTCTTTTTGGGTCTGGCTGCTTTTCGGTGATTGATTCTCCAGGGGTCAGATTTTCTTTTCTTTGGTCTTCTATCTTTTATGTTTACAGTTATGAATCCCTTGAGAGTTTTTGTTGCATAATCTAAATAAATAGAACCTTCTATTTTAGATCTCATTCGTTCTTATCGCAAACTGTCAACTCCATGTAATGATTTTAAATGGTGTTTGAAAGTTTCAATGTAAAGATCCGTCTATATTTGATGTAGTACGCTAAACCCGTTTTAAACCCTTGGTTATTTTGTGGAATTATTTGCGAAGTCGATATGAAATGCTGATGTACATAACTGAGTATACACTACACAGGCTAGGAAATCTGATTTGCCAATATCAAGAACAATCTCTTTTTTTTCTCTTTCTCTCTCTGTTCTCTGGGAAAGCGCTTCCTTCTTTGTTGGGAAGTGCTTCAGTTAAACTCAAGAGAGCCATTGCAACTGGCCCGGAGAGGCCTGCTTGCAGTGGTCAAACAACCCCTGAGGTGGAAACCACTGAACTCAAGTACTTGTATCTGGCTAAGATGTTGAACAAAGTACTGCAAGGAATTATTTGAGGATGTCCTTTGATGGATTAAATACTGAAAATGGTTGTACATCTGTCTAGTTTCTAGCCTGGAAATATTAGCTATAGTCTCCAACAGTTTTTTTGCACATGTAACATTTTAATCAGTGCAAACATGTGCCTCAACCTGTAGGTTGGTTTAGTAAAAGTGGCAACATGGTTCAGAGAAGCCATGGCATCACTAGGCTGGCATGTTTCAGGCCATTTTATCTCTCTAAAATTTGAGTTAACACAGGATATGCCCTCTAGTTGTACTTGAGGGTGTGATCAATTATTTGTTTCTGGGTCAGTGCTTGAAATGTGTATTTTTGGTGAGTCTAATGCTCCCAGATGAAAACACCCATTTTTTTGTGTTTGGAAAATGTTTTACTGGGTTTGCCGCCTAATTTTAGAAACATTAGTCGCTGTATCCTATGTCAGATGTTTCACTGATTTCAGATATTGCTTTTGAATTTGTTAGGGTTTAATTTGTTGTCCAGAATGGCTCGTCTCAAGTCTGTTTTTCTATTTTTGTGTTTTATTCCTTCATAAACTTTTCAATTGTGGATGAAATAGAAGTTTTGGCTGATAGTTGCTGTTTCTCTCTCTTTTGACAGCACATTTTTGTTTTTTATGTTTTATTATCTTAACTATGAGAAATGCCTGTGTTCTGTCTGGACATTGGGGGCGTCTTCTTGATTCATACTTCTTATGTTCAGCTCTACCTTTGTTAAATTTACTCTCTGGTATCCTCCCTTTTAAATTTCATTCAGTAATATCTCTCAAGGCATTTCTCATGGCCCTTATATTTCCTTTGAGATTCTCACTCTGCAAAACCTGCTGCAATTTCACTTGTTCTATCTCCAGTATATTTCTGTCCCTCTTTCTGCAAATACTCCTTTCTTCTCTGCCTCCTCCACAGTTGCCCTTCAAGCTTTGTAGGTGGCATTCAGGCAACAGACAAGAAGATTGAGACAATGCAGGGTGCCAGAGGATCTGCTGAAGATTTGCATGATGAGCGTGATGAAGAGCAAGTTGACCTTGATGGTGATGAAGAAGAGCCAGAAGAAATAATGGATGAGGAAGCAGAGGATGAGGGAGATGTTGAAGAGGAAGAGAAGAATGATGGTCAAGAAGGCCTTGATCTTGATCTAGCAGAGGATGAAGGATCTGGTTCACAGGATGAACAAGAAGCTGACCAAGATGCCAATGTGTCAAATGTGGACCCGGAAAAATTATCTGAAGATGATGCCAATAATGATACTGTAGAGGATGCCCTGCCTGCAGAAGGTAATGGCGAGAAAGCTGATAAGGACAAAGAAGAGTGTAATGATGAGGAATTGTTAGCACGCCCTCCACATGGTACTGAAGTCTTTGTAGGTAATCTACCCCGGAATATAACCAAGGAAGATTTAACAAGTCTTTGTGAGCAGCATGGAGAGGTTTTTGAGGTAAGTGTTTTATCTTCTATTTTTAAATGATTTTTTGACCCTTATTCCTGGCTAGTTTCTTCATATTGATTTTTTGTTGTACTAAAATGTTGTGATTTTTAACAGGTTAATATAAAACGGGAGGCAAGCAAGTTAGAATATGCATTTGTTACATTCACAACCAAGGAGAGTGCCAAGAAGGCCATTGAGACATTGAATGGTTTTGAGTTTAAGGTTGTTGACATTTTTTGTTTCAAATCATCTGAGAACCTTTATCATTAACATGCTTCATAGTTGAAGTTTACCTATCTGTCTAACTAACAGCGTTTTTTGAAATTCAGGACAAGAAATTAAGAGTATCGGAATCCCAACCAAAAAATCGGCTTTTCCTTGGTAATATCCCATCAAATTTGAAAGAAGAGGACCTCACAAAAGTTGTCTCTGAGCAAGGTCCTGGATTTCAACATTTGGAGTTGATAAAGGTACGGCATTTGAAGTTCAGGCTTCCAAATTGCATCCATATTTGAGCTTTTAGGCAGAAAGCAGGACTGTTGTACTTGATTTTATGGCTATAATGGGGTTTGCTTGAACCACAGGATCCAAAAGATTCAACAAGGAATCGTGGTTTTGCCTTTGTTGAGTACTACAACAAAGGCTGTGCCGAAAAGGCAATGAAAAATATGACACATTCAAAATTCAAGTTGGATGACAAGGTCATAACAGTTAAATGGGCAACCAGTCAGCGTAGTTCATCCGAGGAGGTAAGTGTACTTCATTGGATAAAATGTTTGGTTTTATAAAGTTTTAACTCTTATTTTGTTACGAGTGGTTTAATGACTACTATGGTGGTCTTGTTTTGTCTTGTTTGTTTTGCTATTCTTTTATGCCTTTGAAAGAGTTTTGGCCAACCTTCATTTGTTAAACTTGGGTTTGGAGTGAAGTCCACTTTTGTTAATATTAATACATCCTGTATTTATTGCTGGCATCCGATGACCATTTGGAGGTGAACTGAAGAATCCTTTTTATCTCGTCAGGTCAAGTCTGTCTATGTGCGGAATTTGCCTGAGAATGTGACAGAAGAGCAACTAAAAGAACTTTTTGGTCGACATGGTGAAGTTACTAAAGTCGTCTTATTGGAACAAAAGCCTGGGCAGCCAAAGCGTGATTTTGGCTTTGTTCATTATGCTGACCATTCCAATGCCTTAAAAGCTATTGAAAAAACAGAGAAATATGTTCTTGAAGGTAAAAAGAAAAAAAAGCAATGTGGACAATTGTTTCTTGGATTTCTGCCTCGTTCATCATACTTTTGATAAGTAAAATATGTTAAGATCTGTAAGTTTTTTTTTTTTAAATTTCTAGATCGGGAGCTGTCGGTATCTTTAGCAAGACCTTTGAGTGATAAGAAGCCCCAAACTATGGCAAACCCTACCTCTTTTCAGAGGCCTCTGTTTTCAAATTTTCAGCCTCAAGCTGGGTATGGTTACAATCCAAATATGTATGGTTTTGGCTCCATGGGCTATACTCAGGTAAAACACAGTATTTTTGTTCTGATTCTGCATGATTACACCTGCAAGAGATTTATAATTCTTTTGGTCTTTATTTTTGTTGTATTTTACAAACTTTTATAATTATCTTTATAACCTTCCATGTGAACTTTCTCATAAGGTCTTTCAGTCTGTCATCTATGGTAGATGTAATCTCAAATATCCTTTTTTCTAAGCTTTTTCATATGGTATTCAGCCTGTCATCTATGGAAGAGGCCCGACACCTGAAGGCATGACGATGGTACCCATGATACTTCCAGATGGGCGTGTTGGATATGTATTGTGAGTACTTACTTATTTCATGTTTTCCTTTGTCTTACAGACAGACACTGTTTCTTGAAATTTATTTCTCTTTGTTGATCAGGCAACAACCAGGGAATGGGGTAGGAGGATCTGCCCCATACAGAGCAGAAGGGTCTGCTTCTTATGGAGGAGGGTCTTCATCGTATAGATCAAGTAGAACTGGTTCAGGCAGTAGTAGGCAAGGTGGTGGAAGGAATTCTGCTAGTGGGGGCAGTCGGCGTTATCGACCCTATTAGTGTTCTGTCATATATGTTTTTAACATACCAGGACAATGATATGTTTTGAACAAACCCTATTAGTGTTCTGTCAAATATGTTTTTAACATACCAGGACAATGGTAGGTTTAGAACCCCCTTTGTGAGGTGATTAACAATGTCTTTATTTTTTTATGGCGACCTTTGTAGCCTTTGATAATTTGAATGAGCTGCTGGATGGTCAAGGATACCATCATTTTCAATTTTGCTATTATGGATCGTGTTCTCCATCGGATCTTCAATGTCTTGCCAGCATAATATTGGCGGTACTTAAGCTTTAGTATAGAGATATTTTCGAATTGTTCTTGACATTTTCAGTACTTGTATTCTAGGATTCTCCAGGTGGGTTTAAAACTTTTAATTTGTAATGTAGTACTTGTATTCTAGGATTCTCCAGTTGTGTTTAAAAATTTTAATTTGTTTTGTAGGATTTTACGAGTGGGTTTAATTTTTCAAAATTTGTATCAAAGATTATTGCCGTATTAGACTGACGATTCAATTACATTTTGTTACGCCAAAGCTGTTCTATGGGGAGAAAAGCTAAGTGCATTAATTGGTCAGGTGGGAGAGATATCAGATGTCATAAATACGGTGGAACAGTTTATTAATAAGCTATAATTGGCTGGAAGAAGTTATTAATATGGTGGAAGATTTACAAAGCTATATATAATATGGGTGGAACATAAACTAGAAAGGAAGTTATTACACTCGTTACATTTACGTATAAAATTAGGAGGTATCCATTTTAATCCTGGTTTCAGCAGTGTTGTGCATTTTTGAGATTTTCTCCGCTTTAATTGATATTTTGTAATCAATATAAATATTTGCAATGAAATTTGTGATTTGATTTATATTTATTTGAGGAAAATAGATCTATGTTATTAATTAAATTATAAATGAATAATCATTTATTTTATTTTAATTTATTAATGAATAATATATTTTTTTAAATTAATAATCTATATAAATGTTTATCAACAATTCATGATAGCAACGTAGAGGCGAGCAGCGGAATAGGTAAACAAAGAAAGGTCAATCTGTATAGGAGTTATATGCATAATTTTTAATGCTATAGGATATTATTACATGGAATTTTTAAATTGATTTATTTTTAATTTCAATAATATTTTGTTTTTAATCTTATTCGACCATCTCTGCCCTTCTTTGAGAGATTCAAAGTGCACTATATACAAGACATTGCCCTTCTTTGAGAGATTCAAAGTGCATTATATACAAGACATTGTTACATGATGTGAAAACGTATGTGCATCACAATTCGTTAACCTTGATGTTAGTCTGTTATTATATTGATCTATTGTGGAAATGGTTGATATTCCTTTCACATAGTAAGGCTATGCATTATTCAAAGAGAATTGTGGAAATGGTTGATATTCCTTTTAACATAGTAAGGCTATGCATTATTCAAAGAGAATCGACGAATTGACCTTTCATTGGCTTATTTCAAATGTGAGTTAACTTGTTATATGTGGGCGTTTTTTTAATGTTTGGATTTTTTAATCTTTTTACGTTTTCAAGCAATGGTGTTAACATCGTGTACATGAGGTGTTAAGGATTCAATGGAAATAAGAAATCTTTCAATTAAAGTACTTCTTACGTTCCATTTTGAAGTTAGCATTGTTGATTTTGTTGTGAAGAAACAATCTTGCAAAAAAACTCTTTGACTACTTGTTTGACTACTTAATGGATGGTAAACTACTTGTTTGACTACTTAATGGATGGTAAATGGAGTAAATTGTTAGCCTTGTTTACAGAGCTGAACAAAAGTGGATTAAGAGAATCAAATTTGTGACCTCTCCAATATGTTGGTACTATTTCAATGTTTGGATTTATTCATCTTTTTATGTTTTTAAGTAATGATGTTATTACAGTGGAGGCAAGGTGTTAAAGATTGAATGGAAAATAACAAGTGTTTGAATTAAAGTTGTCAATTGCATTACATTGATAAAATTGTCCTTGGTATCTCTTTATTAGAGCTCATTTCGAAGTTGATATTATTGATTTTGTTTTCAAGAAACAACAGATGGAATACCCTTTGTATTTCTTCATGATTCATGGATGGTAAATGTAGTAAATTGTTAGCTTTACTTATAGTGTTGAACCTAGAGGGGATTAAGAAAATTGAATTTTTGACCTCTAATTTTGGCATTTAAGAGATCTAATGTTTGTCTCATTTTTTTTAACAGAAACAGGTAAAAATTGTATTAGTTTAAAAAGGCTATAACCTAGCCAAGCTTACAAAGGGGGAAGTGCAGAGGAAAGAGGGTTGATGACCTCTAGCAGTATTGTCAGTGTTCTTATGAATACTTTGGGAGAATGATTCCACTTGCTTCTAGAGCTTTTTTGAGAAAAAAACAAATGCATACAAGAGTAAACTTTCACGAATTGTGAGCAGAGAAAAGTGCAGAAGCAAAGCATTAAATGGAAGGAGAGGTGAGATGCCCCTTAATGAAAGGGTCCAATTGCTTCTGGGAGCCTCGAGACCTGCCGCTTGGGGGGGATCAGGAGGAGCAGGTCTTGGAGAAGCTTCTTTTGTGGAAGGAGCGGCAAGAACTGCCTTCGAGGGGCCAGAGGACACAGCTTGCGCCTGGTCATCAGCTGTTTCCAATGTTGGATCTTCGAGTTCTTGCAAAACTTCAAAGTTGTTTTTCTTTTTCGACGGAGGAGATTCTGCGAGAGGAGTTGGATCTTGAGATGAGCCCTTGTGTTGTGAGGCTTGAGGCTCCTTTCTTCGAGGGAGTCGTCGTTTATTGATGACCGATTGGAACTCTGTATCTTTGGGAGCGAGATGAGTTGTTTTTTGTGATTTTGCAAGCTTGAGGCAGCTTTTGGCGAAGTGGCTGTAAACATGGCAAAAGTTGCATTTGAATGGAATCCACTCACAGTCTAGTTCTTGGATGTGACTCCAATCTCCTAAAGTAAGCTTTAAGGCCTCCAAAATCTCTTTTAATAGATTTACCTCTACGTAAATGCAGGCATATATGAACTGACCTTCTTTTGGATCTGCACTCTCTAGGTAGCGCCCTAGCTTATTATCGATGTCCATAAGAGTGCTTTTTCCCCAAAGATGAAGTGGGAGGTTTTGTAGTCTTACCCATACTGGAGCAGCTGTAATCTTTGCTTCTGGGTTAAACCCCAGAGTCCAAGGAGCTAAAAACAACCCTCTCGAGCCCATGAAGTAGGGGCCCGATCGGAAGGCTATATCTCGTTCTTCTTTATTCAGAAACAGGAAAACAAAATACCCCCTACCAGCTGCAAAGAGAGAGACTTGTCCTTGCAAAATAGGGTTCCAATGTTATGCAATCTAGAGCTCCACTGCCTTAGGGCTGGATCACAACCTTATAAACTTATCGATGAGGGCTTTCTCTGAGAGGATGAATGCTTTCTAACATGGATCTGAAGGAGAGAGCTCTAGAGAAGGGATCTCTTCTATTTTTCTCACAAACTTGGAGGGGGCTCGAGATGTTGTCGGAGGGGCCGCTGCTTGAACTAAGGCCTTGAAGGCCAGGAGCTGGTCATGAGAAGCCATAACCAGGAAAACCTTGAGTCGTCGGGAAGAGCCGAACCCGCAGACCCAACGCGGTAGCAGCGAAACACATCAGACAGGAGACGATCTGCTCGACGAGAGGAGGCGGCTAGGGAAGCCTTAGCTGTGGTTCAAAGCTGCGTCCTTCCGTTCATAGCTCATTCTGAGTCTCATTACAATGCAGCTCCTAATGTTTGTCTCATTACATCAAGAGTAGTGTGCAATATGGGGGAGATGTCACAATTGTAACATAATACTACAACATGTTGGCTTAAAAAGAAAAAAAAAAGAGTATAAAGAAAAAACTGGCGGCTTAATTTATCAAATAATAATCAAATCAAATAATAAAAACTCAATATTAAAACCAAATGAAAAGTAATTAAACAATATATAATAGCCTCGGATCTATAAAACACCATAAGGATCAAAGTTTTTGAGGTTTAATTTTTTTTGAACGTGAAAATTTAAAATTGAAAAAATTTACACCTCAAGAAATTGGAGCTCTCGATGTCTTGTAAATCCGGGTTTAAGATGGATCTATGTTGGTGGCTAGTTGAGTTAACCCTCACTGATATTGACATTACTGAGTTGTATATAGTAATAACAATTATTTTAATCTTTGTAAGTATGTAGGTTAAAGTATGTGGTGACATCCAACTTTGAAACCATAAAACAAATACTTCCATTGATACTTACTATAATCACATTAAAGAATAGTTTGTAACAGGGAAGTGTTGATGTATCCATGTTTTTCAATGTTGATAGTAAATTAAATGGGACATTGATTTGATATTGTCAATGTTATGCACAACTCAAATTAAAAAAATAAGTGTATGACCTTAAGTTAGGTGGATTCCTAGGGATTTTAGTGTGACACTCATTATTTGTTGTTTACAACATTTTACTTAGCCATTTTCATGCCATGTTCCATGGTCTTTCTATTATTTCCATGTATGAATGCCTTAGAGTTTAAAGAGTCAAAGTACTCAAGGAAAAATGCAATTAAATGCTAAATATTGTATGAACAAAACCTCCTCGAGAAGTGAGGTTTCATATGTCCCAGTTTATAAAAGCCAAATCTAAAGTGAACATACTAAAAAAAAAACAAAGGTTCTCGAAAAAGGTGGAAAGAAAGGGTAACTAAAGTAAAACTCTGTTATAAGTTGATCTCTAAAGTTGCGGCTCTGAGACTCAAACCTTTCTTTGGCTCCTCTATTTTTCCTCAGCAATTCGGCTTCCTGAAGAACCGTCAAATCCTTGAGCCAGTAGCCATCACGCAGGAAGTCCTTCATTCTGTCAAAACGAAAAAGAGATGTGCACTTATCCTCAAGTTGGACTTGACAAAGGCATTCGATAGGGTCAGTTGGACTTACATCCGTCTTATACTTATCCAGATTTGGGTTCCTCTTGTAGGAGTGAATTGGATTTTGGGTTGCATTTCTTCTGCAAATTTTGCTGTCCTTGTAAATGCATCTCCTTCTACATTCTTTTCGGCTTCACGTGGAATCAGGCAGGGCTGTCCATTGCCCCCCCTGTTGTTCATTCTGGTTATCGAAGGTCTTAGCCTTCTAATTGAAGATGCCAAGAGAAATGGAAAAATCAAAGGGATCAAAATTTCGTCTCATCTCTTCCTCACTCATTTACTATTCATAGATGATGTGATTTTATTTGGTATGGGTTCATTTGGGGAATTGATAGCCTTCAAAGTTTTACTTGACACTTTTTGTGAGGCCTCTGGCATGCGTATAAATTTGGAAAAATCCTGCTTTCTCCATAATGACTTAGATGCTGCCCTTCTTGGTAGAATAACAGGCCTCCTTTCGTTCAGATTTGCTCATCTTAATCAGGGTTTCAATTATCTTGGTTACTTTCTCAAGCCTTCGGGATATCTGGTCAAGGATTGGCAATGGCTTATAACTAAATTTGAGAAGCGTATCTCTCATTGGACTAATAGGCTCTTGTCTATTGGAGGTCGTCTAGTCCTCATTCACTCTGTTCTCTCAAGCCTACCTGTCTATTGGATGGCCCTTGTTCCGATTCCATCTTCAATCTTAGATAAGCTCAGAAAATTGATCCTTTTTTTTTTTGGGCTCCTCTGCAAAGCAAAAAAAATTCCACCTCGTTGATTGGCATCTTCTCGCATGACCTATCTCTTTAGGTGGCTAGAGAATCAAGCATCTCCCTAGTTTCAGTTTATCTTTGAGATTGAAGAGTTTTTGGAATGCTTTAAACAACAACGACATTTGGAACCATCTATTCTCTGTTAAATATATGAAGAAACTGCCTTTGCACTCATGGCTTAGAGAGAAATGTTTCAGGATGCGAAATGCCTCGGTTATATGGAAAGGCTTCCTCTTAACCTTGCCTTGGTTTGGTAAAGAGATTCTCTGGCAAGTTGGCAATGGTTCAGATATTCGTCTGGGTGTGGATCCTGTTGTTGGTTTAGGCAACTCTTTTATTCTCCCAAATGATTTAAGAGCATATTTGGAAGTTTATGCGATTTGTACCTTAGCTCAAGCTACAAATAAAACTTCCTTTGCTTCAGGGTACTAGTTTACAGCTGAGGATCTCGACCTTTGTGGAGATTGGAAATCTTGTTGGGAAAACTATGTTAGAGGGCTGGAATACAACAGAATCCGTTTAAAGGATCTTCGTGATACACTTCTATGGTCACATAGCAATTATGTTGGACCTCTAATTGCAGCCAAAGGATACGATTGTATCACCTCGAACAGTAGTTTAGAGGTGCGAAACCTTGTTATTGATTCTCTTTGGACTCTGAATATCTCCACAAAAATAGCCTGTTTCATCTGGCTATTGGATAAAGGCCGGATGCTTACCTGGGAGCAGCTCCAATCTCGTGGGTTTCATGGTCTGAGCTGCTGCGTTCTATGTGAGAGGAGCTTTGAGGATATCCAACATCTTTTCTTGTTCTGCGCCTTCACAGTGAGTATTTCCTCTTACTATGTAGCTCGGTTTGGGTTCTCTTTGCCCTTTTTCAACTCAGTCCCGTCCCTTTTGGTTCATTGGTTCACAACTACTGCGCGTTATGCTGATTTTCGATATTTACCCCTTTTTACATTCTGGTGTATTTGGAATCTTCGGAATAAATGTCTTTTTGAGAATTGGAAGCCTTCAGTTCAGCTTCTTATCTTCAGGGTTGAGAGTTTTCTAAATCTTTATCCAGTTCCTCTTAAACCTCATAAAAACCGAATTATTGGTCCTAAGCCATAGAAGGTCTTTCCTTGTGGATTTTTTGATGGGGCCGCTGTTGAGAATTTAGGAGGTGCAGGTTTTGTGATCTACCTAAATGATAACCATTATTTCAGTTTCTCTTTGGACTGTGGTTGTAGCACGAATACAAGAGCGGAATTATTGGTGCTCTGGGCTGTTCTAAGAGTGAGTTTGATGATGGGTCTTCCCATTCACTTGATATTTGGTGAATCTATGGTTATTATTTCATGGCTCAACAAACTTTCTGCCCTTGATATACCTTCTCTGATGCATTGGTGTGATGAAATAAAAAATATGCTCCATCTTGCCCCTCGGGTGATCTTCAAGCATATATACCGTGAGCATAACATGCTGGCTGATGGCCTCTCCAAACAGGCTCTGAATTTGGATATGGGATATGGAACTTTCTTTGAATCATTGGATGGAATGGTCATAGAACATGGCCAATTATGCTTTTTTAGCTGTTGAACCCCATTTGTTTTTTCAACATTTGAAATTTCAGCATTTGATTTGTTCTGTTTTGTCTGTCATGTATGAGATTTTTTCAGCTAGCAAGTTTTGCTCAGGAATGTCTGTTTGGGATCACCTTCGATTTCACAGCATTTTCTGACCTGATATATCAGGGATGATGAGAAAATTCTGCTATGATCAGACTTTTTATGTCTTTCTGTTGGCTGGATGTTTTTGCAGGCATGATCATTGTATGTCTATGTGCTGATTGGTCTCTTACTGTTCCTTTCTGTCAAGAAAGAGGGTATATGTATAATATGTCTTTTGATTCCTATGAATAACAAACACTGGTATTTTTTCCTCTAAAAAAGGAAGTAAAAGCTTTCCTGTCAAAGGCACACATGTGGAAGAATAATCATTAACCCAGCTCTTGAAAGCTAAGGGGTAGACCTAAAACTGTCGCATTTATATGATGGTCAATTTGTGAACACCCTCTACCAAGTACCGCATTCAATTTATCATTCCTAACTTTTTTATAAACTGGAGAAATACAGAGTGTTTTATAGATTAAGAATGTAATACATGGTTAATTATGGTCACACTATGGTAATGTTTTTTTGTAAATAAGAGAAGTATCATTGATTCTACTATACATAGAGTTGCAAAAATAAATAACAGTAGACTTTGTTTTATGAGAATTGTGTTGAGTATGAGTCTCTTTTCTAAACCTTTGAGAATAAACAAAAAAAATGAAAAAAAAAATAAAAAATGATCAAGTTTTCTCAATGACTTGGAGCCCTGCCCTGATGGACTGACAGATTCCAATTTGGCGTAAAAGCACATACTTGACTTACATCTCCAAATTGTATGAGGAACTACATACTTTCTATGGATACTAATTAATGAGTAAATTGTAACCTAACTTATGAGTAACGTAGCCTATCATACTTATAACAGACTTCATAACATGCCATTGAGTCAAAATTAAAACACGAGTGGTATCAACATAAAACTTGATTAACTTTTAGGTGGCAGAGAAGACGAAGTCGCCTTTGTCCTTGGTGGTTTGTTGCTCAGCTTCATCCTCATTCAGGTTGATAATTTAGGGAGTTGATGTAGGACTGTCACTAGTGTTGGGAACCTTGAATTTTGCTTTGACCTCGATGACCTTGAGGTGGTAGTGCAGGGAGTGCACAGGAGCCAACTTCGCTCTATTTCCTTCCAACTAACTCTAACTCTTTGTGTCCCATTGTATCCTTCCTTAGCAAGACCTTCATTGTCGAATACAGGTCTAAAATGTGTCGAAGAGGGGCATCTTGGCTAGAGCATTTCCAAGGTTAGTTATCCACTCTTTCATTTCTTCCATCCTTTACTTCTCAATTATGGTTTCCTTTTCCTCATGAATTTCCTTCTGCATGTCTTCCTTCTTAACCTCTTTAGGAACCTCTTGTAAAAATATCTTGCAGATTTGAAGGTTCCTTTTAAGTCTTTTGGATGCTCTTTGCTCTAAAATTTGTCTTCATCTCTTTATTTCAGAGGCCTTCGCTGACCATTTCTACTCTCTAAAACTCTCTTCTTTCCTTCAAGACTACTCCTTCGCTTAACCATTTCTACTCTCTAAAACTCTCTTCTTTCCTTTATGACTACTTCTTGTGTTGCTAAGATTCCTCTTTGCTCACAGGGAGAAGAGATAGGCAGTCCTCGTATGGGATGAAACATGAACCGGTTTTCAGAATGCCAATTACCTCATGTGAACTGGCCATATTTTCATTACGATTATCCCGATTGTTTCCATCATATTCTTGTAAATCGAATATCTCTCCATGCCATGTCTGTTTATTGATGGACTACCTTGAATTCATGCTTTGCTGCGGGTTTGAGAGGAGAATGATTCTCGATTCATGGCTCCGTGTGGGGGATGTTGGTCTTGTCTCTTGTTATATTCTCACATATGTACCACTACCACCTTCACTTGTACTGATTCCCTTGCCATAAGGTATGGTGATGTGATTGACGTATCTTCCCTTTGCTTGTTCGGGTGGTTGCACACTACGTAGGGGTTGGAGATCTTGTCCTGCGATTCTCCTACAGTTTTTTTTAGAGATGAAAGCTTGAAGTTTTGGGAGGGGAGGCTAAATTCTCCGTGCTCATTAGGTAATCCAGCGATAGCCAACTGGTCAACCAATTGGTTTCCTTTTCTGAGGGAAGGAGAACATCTATTTAAGGAATTATTGACAGAGTTCCTCAAGTCCATAGGTAAGTCTCCAACTTTTCGAGATCTTACTCGCTTTTGTTCTATTTTGGATCTTTTGAAGTACATGAATTAGAATTTGGGAATCTCCTACTACAAGGTTGAGGAATTTTTGTTGTATAGCTATATGGATTCCTTTTCTAAGGCAAGTCCAGAGAGGGAGATTTGGACCTCTTTTATCTTTGCTCATTGGAGATTTGCACCTCTCCTAGACTATTTTGTCTCTTTCATTATAGTGGAAGTATGATTGATTCCATTTTTGTTGCTGTAAGGATTCGTGGATATTCCCTTTGACGATATCCCACACTTGTTTAACCAACATGACTTTGTATTTGAATATGCCATCGTTTTGTTCTTTCCAAACTGTCTAGATTAGGAATCTTAGGCATATGGCCCAAGCTCTATTTAATATAGGGTTACTAAAGGGATTCTAATTCCAGTTGATGAGGGAATTGTGGATGGAGTCTCTATGTCTGTCAGATTGTCGAAAGAACTTTGCTCCTTTATCCCATAGTTTTGAGATATATTTGCATTTATTAAAGAGATGTTCCATAGTTTCCATTTATTTATAGTAGAGGTAGCATTGGGACGGGCTTGAAAATCCTCATTTTAACAGTTCCTCCCAGGTCAATAGATTTTTCCTTTTTACCAGCCATAGGAAGGTCGATATTTTGGCTAGAGGTTGTTGGTCCAAATAATTTTCCATTTACTTTTTGGGGGCCGACTTTCTTCCTCAGATATAAGGTGATATGCTCCCTTTATGTTGAAGACCTTTGTAGGTTTGTATCCAAATGTTTATTTTGAACCATTCTTGCCACTCGTTAGCTGGGTTTTGTTGAGCATAAAAGTGGGATATGATGGTTCTGCCTCTTAGATCCGATTTGCATCTGATCTACTTTGATGTGTGGTGGAAATTTAGAGGAGGGAGTTGTTGCCATGCATCATCATAGAATAGAGTTGATGATATCTCCCTTATTTCCTAGAAGCTGTTATTTTGAATTAATTCTATTCGATTTCAGGTTGAATTCCAGATCAGTGAGCCGTTTCGATTCCCTTATGCTCTAACTAATTTGTTGGGGTTGTTTGACATTTTGTATTTTGATCTCCAAATTGTCCTATGGACACTAAGGGTTGAATATGAATCTCCACTAGGTCTTGGCCCCAAGAACTACATTTAGTAATTCTGGATCTCTTAGTCCTAGTGCTCCTTTTAGCTTAGAGGCATATAAAATTTGTCCCATGAAACTAGGGTCCATTTTCTTGTCATGTTAGCCCCACTCCATAGAAAGGTTCTCTGTAGATTTTTGATATCCTTAAGAATGTGTTTAGTGGTAGTTAGAACTGAAAAGAGTTATAAGGACGTTGCTTCCAGAACCCATTTGACTAAGGCAAGCCTTCTTGGCAGGTATAGAGCTCTGAGGTTCCAATTTGATAACTTTTTCTTAAGTCAAGAGAGAAGGTCCTCCCATGAGGCATTTTGTAGGGAATTTTCTACAAAGGAGAGGCTAGGAATTTGGAGGGTAGGGATCCAATTTGGAAGTGAAGAATTCTAACAATGCACGTCTCCATATCTAAGGGAGACTTGGAGAAAAACATTTATGATTTTTCCTGATTTATAGCAATTCCAAAAGTTTTAATGAATTTCTAAAAGAATTTTTGGGAGTATTTGGATTTCTTGACCCCATAAGCATAGTGTCATCTATGAATTGGAGGTGTGAGTGAGTTTTAAATCCCTAGAATTCCAGGCCTGAGATATAATTTTAGGAGACAACAACTTTTAGACTTCTACCAAATCCTTCTGCAATGAGGATGAAGAGGAAAGGCGAGAGTGGGTCTCCTTTCTTAATTCCCTGGGATGGGGAGAAAGTGGCTAAAGGTGAGCTATTAATAAGCAGACAAATAAGTAAGAGAGAGGATCCAACTTACCAAGGTGTTGCTAAATTTGAAAGCAAGGACTTGTTGAATGTATAACCAATTGATCATATCAAAACCATTTTACAGACTCTAACTTGATAAGTATTCCAACCCTTTTCTATGATTTGAGAGAGTGAATGGCTTCATGGGCTAGGATTATCCCATCCATTATATTCCTTCCCTCAACATATATGATTTTCTCTTCGGATATTAGTCAGGGAAGGAGAGGTTTTAAACGATTAGTAATGACCTTTCTGATGATCTTGTAAATGACATTGCATATAGAAATTGGGCGAAATTTTCTTGGATCAATAATTCCTTCCTTTTCTGGCACTAGAGTGAGGAAGGTGGCATTTATCACTTGGATCACCCTAGATTTTAAGTCTTGAATCTTCCACCATGCACCAGACATATTCTCCGTCCAAAACCTTAATTTTAGACCAACGAAATTGAAGAAATATGGAATAGTTCGTCTTTGTTTTATAATTTAAAGAAGATTATTGTAAAGAAACCTTTGTATCCTAGTTGAAGATTGTAGTGTCCTTTCGGTTTCCTTTGGTGTTATACCACCAAATCATAGCCTTCTATGGGGGCTATACGTCGATGAATTTACCGATTATTGCATGGTCATTCATAAATTGGATTTTCTCATGAATCTTGGTGGAAATGATATCATACATGGGGATTTGTTCTATTTTTGGTATGCATTATCTTGGTAGTCTTCCCACGGTAATCGCTCCTTCCTTTGCCTCTATTTCTATTTCTGGTTTGTTCGCTGCTCCTCCCTCTCTTGAATTGAATCCTTGGTCAGTTGGTCGTCTCTATGGAGAAGTGTTGCAGTTGCTTCTTGTTCTGGGTTGGCTTATTTTCCCGATGATCTCACTAAAGGAGGGGGTGTTCCCCCCATCTCTCCCTTCGGCACCATTGTAGAGTACTTCAGAGCTTGTATAGGGGTCAAATCTTGCAGGATAAGCGATGAGTTTGAGCTCCATATTTGATCCAGAGTAGGGTTTCGTCATACGAATCCATAGTACCAATGTGCCATGTTGTGTTCACTCAAATTGTTAAAGAATTATTTTCTCACACCATGGAAATTTTAAGGTTAATGGAATAATTAATTGAAAGTGATTGATTTAGTTAAAAAGTACACTTGCTAACCTTTTCATGTTAATGTTTCACATTATTTGAAGTTGTTTTTTCGAAGGCATACATTATTGGGGATTTCTAGAGATAATATCCAAGATATTTTCCATGGTATAACACTTGGGTTGGATTATATTAATGATGTATAGTCTCCATTTGATGCTCCTTGTATGTACACATTCAAGGGAAATTATGGTACCTTTTTATGTTTTTTATGAGACATTTTTTTGGAAGGGTATTGTGGCTTTAGGAGAAATCATCTTTTGGCAGAGTGCTCATAATTTTTCCGTCTCAACAAAATTATAAGCAAAGTGGTTGTGGGATTTTTGAAAAGTAGTTATAATAGAAAATATGATAAATATTGATGAAGTTAACAATTTCAAAACTATATCTTTGAAACACTCCTTTCTACTTTTTCATTGACCACTTGATTTATGGAGTGCTTCATATATTTGGTCCACACGTGCCATATATCCTCCTATTTAGGTACCCCCTAGTTTTGGCACGTAGAGATGCTTCTTGTTAGGATAAGTTGGATATTTTGTATAGGTGGCACAACAAACCACTTATTTTATATTTTTTAACTGTCATGAGGATGTGGTCAGGGTTTTGGTATTTTGATCATGTCATGAATAGGTTTTATTATTTTTCTATTGAGTTAGTTTATCTGTTTCTATAAAATATAATAATTTTTTTTTAAGTTCAGAACCAAGTTAGACACTAATTTTGGAGTATGAGACCCCCTTGTTTGTGGGACAAGGGATTGCCTTTGCGCAACAATTTTTTTGCTAAAATTTGTGGATGTGTACATACCTTACCCCCCTCTGGATTTGAACCTATGAGATCCTAGAATGAAACACATGTTCTTAACCAGTAGGTTCACTCAAGCTATATACTATCCTATATAAAAGGCATTCCTCTCATTGTGAACGAGCTAGAACTTGGGGAATACAATTACTTTTGCTACTATTTCTTAGTTTTTTTTTCGTGTTAGGGTATTGGGTAAATATTGAAGAAGTTAGTTGAAGCTATATGTGCTTGATGTTATCTATGGAATTATTTCACAAATGGTGAATGCTTGCATGAAAAATTTGGGGGTAATCTCTTTACCTTTTAATTTCAATGTTTTAGTAATTTTATTTACTAGATAGCATTTTAACGAGCTCATGATATATGTTATTTGTAATAGGATTGGTAATATTTGCATGCAGATTTATTTGAGGATATCAAAATTGAATGTTCTCTTTGGAGAGACAAAACCACATATTTGGTTATCAAAGACTAGGCAAGGGTTTGAGATCTTCTATCTTCTCATACTCCTTGGTCACCAAATCTCCACATTCTTCTTTTAAGATCCCATTTCTCCCTCTTCAAGAAACTAGGCACCGGTTAAGAGATTTAATTCCTTATTTTAACCATTTATTTATTTTTAATCATTTTTTTTACAAAAATAGAATTAACCCTTCATATGAAGCCTAAAATTAAGCAAAAGACTTAGGAGGAACTATTTTTAACCTTATTTTGAGGGTTGCAATTTATTTCTTTCTATATTACGCTATTAATGTTATGATTGACATTGTTAAAACCCATCTTAATGCACCAGATGGTAATCTTTTGATTACTATCCATTAATTGAGGAATTTGTGGTGAATGTTTGTTCTAGATTTATCCCAATTTAGCTCTAAACTAGTTTATTTCATTTATAACCTAATTAAGCTAAATTTGTCACTGTTGAGTAATTTTTCTTTGCATAATCTATTGTACTCTTGGAGAGTTTTGAAAATTCTGTACCACCCTCTTTTTGACCCTAGTATGTAAAAAATGTAAATATCAATGAAATGACTACAAGCTTGATATGAATGGTCCATAATGACCAAACTATGTAAATTTGTACATTTTATCTCTTTAATATAAAATCCATGACTACTACAGACTAAAGGATGAAGACGAGATGGGGGACTATCATTCCACAAGAGGGAGAGTGAGAGGGGGTTATCCACTACCTTTATTTACTCCTTTTATCTTGTTTTATTAACCCCTCTTTATTAAAAGTTCATTAACTTTAATCATGGGTTAGTTATCCTAAGTTTGGGATTAAAGGGGAAAAGATGACCAACTCCATGTATGCCACTTGGATAGCTCTTATCACCCATCATGCCATTTGGATAGTTCTTAAAATGCGCGTGCGTGCACACACACACACACACACATGAAGAACTAGTTCATTAATCCATCATTCCTCCATCATTGAAGCATGATTGATGTTAGAACAAAACTACCATTGACTCAGCCACCATCATCCATACCACCATCAGCATAACCAAATATTGGAGCCATACTGAGAATAACAAAATTCCCTAGAATCCTAGCATGGAGAGTTCCTTACCAGCATGTGCTAGAGACCTGGTAGGGAATTGAGGTAACAAACCCGATGATATATTAACTCAAATAAGGGAGCATGAGGTACTCTTAGCTCAGAGAAGGGAGTTCCATTCCTTGGGTTATGTAGGTTGAGGGGAAAGGGGTGCTAACAGATTGAGGTAGTTGTAGTTAGAGAATCCAAAACCTTATCGGAAATTAATAGCCCTAGCTCAGGCGTGTCTTGTCAAATAAAGATATGGATTGAAAGATCCTGTGACAAGGTGGACCATCTTTGGTCTGCAGATAGTTGGTCCTCATTTTCAAATAAGTATTCATTTATGTATGGAATGTGTTGTGGTATCTTTGAAATGTGTTTAATGTAATTGATGTTATATGATATTTTAAATACATATAATTAATGGTTTATGTGACCTCATTCATATAGAATTTTCCTACATAAACTCTTTATATACAATATATAAATTATGAGTAGTAACTGTGCATTTATTTTCAATGTAAATATTTAATTTAATCTACAGAAAAACAAAAGGGAGCAGAATAGGCATTTTGGTTAATAAATTGAGTATCCTATGGTCATAATGGAATAATGTGGACACTGGGAACATGACACTTTGGTATCAAATCCCAAGGTTGCAGCACTGGGACTGCATGGGTTGTATTCAAATTCTACTGACAGAATTACAAGTGCAACATGAAGTGCAAGACAAAATGATGCATTAGATTAAATATTGGGGAAATCATGTTTTGTATTCCATGGTTTAGTTCAGAAGGAATTCATGGTGAAAACTATGAATTTTAGTCGATTTTGGGTGAAATTATGCATCAATACCCAAAAGCTAAAAATAAAAAAATTGCATGTTTTGTTAAATGATGGGCATTGTAAGCTTAAATGGTCCATACCATAATTGATTAAATCAATGGATCATATCCTTTTAGGTTCATGAAGGTGCTTGAAATTATCTTAATAAGCACAAGCCTGAAAGAAAACCACTTAGGACATGTGTCGTCACCGAAATCACTTAGGCTATCAAAAGTTGTTTATCCCAATTACTTCTCTTCGGAGACTAAAACTGCCAAATTGACATATTAAGCACCAATTTGAAATGCATGGACAAGCTATTTTCAACCTTTCAGGGCACATATGGTTCAATGATGTGACATGATGGAACCAAAGGAAGTGACATGTCTTTGTCAAAGTTGCACATTGATCAACGTGGGAGCAGATCTTAGGATGGGAGATTGACGAGAGTTAAGTGTTTAGGATCATGAAGGTGCTCAAACTATATCTAAATAACATGATCATGAAAGGAAACCATGATGGACATATGACATCATTGCAGGAGTTCAGGCTTGAACAAGTTGTTTTCTTAAACCACTTCTTTGAGACTGGACCCATTTACTAACATGAGGGTTGACATGGATGCATCACGAGGCGACACATGGGATTGTTTAACACCTCAAAGGATAGTTTCCATGCCACATCAACATCCTTCCATGTCAACATCACACCACGTCAGTATAAATGTAAGAAGCTAAAAAAAATTCTGGAGTCAAAATATTGTTTTGGCCATAATAGGAGCAGAGTGAATAAGAATTTGATGAGACTTGTACCATTTTGACGCTATTAACCAAGGATATAGGATCACCAGTGATGGATAGGGACCCATTCTGCTTATATTTTGTATAAATTTTAGTTTAACGAGTTTTGAAGGTGTATCTCGAGGATAGATGGGGCCCGATTGAGACCCAAATTTTTAAGGTGCAGTCATGACCTAGACAAATAGACAACTTTGGATCCTTGAGGCCAAATTAAAAAAAATATTTGAAGTTGGGAGATGCCAAATCTAGTAATTGGGCACATGAAAGGTTGATTTTTGAAAACTTGAAGGATGAAAAAGTGGCCCAAGGACACAACTAGTTTTTATTTATTTATTATTTCAACATTTGTTTACTCATTGAGTTGAATAACTTTGCTTAGAGGCAAATTTTATAGAAATGCTTAGTTTGAGAGAACGGTTTTTAGTAAAAATTCATGTAGAAATAAAAAATGGGTGATTCCATGATTTTGTAAGTTTTGATAGGAGCATCAAATTATAACAATGGAAGTGTTAAAGTACTCACCATTATATGGGATATCAGTTCCCAATATAAAAGTTTTCCCAGTTCTTTACCTATTTCTTCTATAGGTCTCAGAAAGTGGCCCTTTAGAATAAGTGTAGCTATAAGAATAGGGTAAAATTGGACAAAAACAATGTTTTTAGAGATATAACTTTTAGTGGTGAAAACATAATTGAACATGAGTATATTCATTTGAAAGAGTATCGGTAGGAGCATAAAACAATGAACTTGAATATGAATAAAGATTTCCTAATTTCCTAAAAATCTAATAGAAAAGGGGCTTGTATCTTAGTTTGACAAAAGTTGTCAAAAAATCAATTTTCCAGATTTTTTCTTATGCATAATTTTTTAATGAATTTTTGAGAGAGATTTGTTTAACCGGTTTTTTTTATTTGAACACATTGAAAATATTGGTATAGAAAATTGCTACATGTTGCAAGTTTACAACTCAGTTCCACACAAAATAGAATTGTAGAGTAAAGATGGAAGGGATAAAAATTCCATGCAGCTTGAGAGAAGATGCTAGAGGGTAGAATATTAGTTTAGGCAATGAAGAAACTTAATATAATGGACATAGAGTTAACATAGAATCAATGGAGCTAGTGGAAACTATGAAAAGTTTGAGGATGAAAGTACAGAGTTGTAAAGCTGATAATGAAATAATGTTGTGGGCTCAAGAGCAACATAATCAGTTAAATACTTGGCTTATGTAGATCTTGAACTTGTTATAGAGGAAATTGCAAGTTGGATCGGTTTCATGCTCTGATAAGGAAGATAGGGTCATTTCAAAAAAGATATCCCAGGAAAAATCTAGAATAAAATTACTAGAGGTCATGGACATCATAATTCACCACCTCATACAAAGAGGAGATCTTATACCATAGAGGATTCTAGTAGGAGTCTAGAAATGTCTCCAAGTAGGCGTCATAAAAGAAGACACGTGGAAGAAGTGTTTCAAGGGGAGCTTATAAATATTTATCCACCTATTTTTTATGGTGAGAAGAGGGAAGGTGAAGATGTTGAAGCTTGGATGTTAGGGATGAGGAAATACCTGCACTTGCATAACTATTTTGCAAACATGGAGGCTAGAATTGTAATTTATAACATGCAGAGAAGGGTCTCCACATGGTGGGATCAATTAGTGGAATTAAATCATATTAGAGAAGATAATTTAATGGAAACAACTCAAAAATGATTTTCAGCAGAAATACTTATATGAACATTATTATAAGAAGAAAATGGAGGAGTTCTTTGAGCTCAAGTTGGGAGGTATGAGCATGGAGGAGCATGAAAGAAAATTCCTATAGTTGCTGAGGTATATTGGCCCTTATCAAGGAATAAAAAGTAAAAATCCAGAGGTTTCTAAGTTGACTTCATGCCTTTTACAAATACAAAATCCAATATGATGAACCCAAATCACTTGGAGACGCCATCTGAAAGGCTAAGCATCTATATGATCATAATAGAGGAGAAGAATTTATACACAAATCTTGGAGGGATAAGCAAAGATGTAATAAGGATCAACTAAAGAAAGGATTCCAACCTCCTTTCGTAAGAAATCAATAGAGTTCATTCCAGTAGAGAAATCCTATCCGGAATGGACCAAAGATGGCAGAGTCTTAAGGAAAATTGACAAATACACCATTTAAATGTTGGGGATGTGAAGGGAATCATATATTTAGAAATTATCCTAATAGAGGAGACCATATGAAAACTGTGCATAACATGCAGGAAGAAAGCACAATGGAGGATGTGGCTAGAGATATTCCCATAATTTATGTAGCCTTGGATAAAAAGTAGGCAGAGAACCTGTCCAATATGATTGAGATTGAAGGTAAGATTAATGATTAACCCATTGCGATTTTAATTGATTTAGGGGAAATTCATAGTTATATTGCTCCCAATTTAGTTGAAAGATTTAATTTAAATAAAAGTAAGCATGTTAAGTCATGGTTGGTACAGTTACATACCGGAACCAAAGAAGTATCAGTGAAATAGTAAAAAGTTGTTCCTTGGATATGAATGGAATCCATACATCTATAGATGTGAACATAATACCTCTTCGTTTGACTTTGAAATCAAACATATTGCATGCACGATGAATAACGTTGTAGATGCATGTGCAATTTATTTTTAAAAATCATAATTCTAGAAGATGTTATTTTATATCAGCATTATATTCAGTTGAAAGAAGGATTACAACATGAGAATTTACAAAATAAATTTATAGGATACATGCTGGAAAATAATGGAATTATTATGAATAATAATAGAATTTACATTCCTAATTCTATGGAATTAAGGAAATTGGTAATGAATGAAATACATAAGGTGCCATATACATGACATCTTGGATATCAAAATACTATTACAACAGTAAGAAGTCAATACTTATGGTTAGAAATGAAGAAGGACGTAGCTGAGTACATATCAAGATGCATGGAATGCTAAAAAATAAAGGTTGAAAATGGACATTCAACAAGATTATTTCATTCATTTCCAATTCTAGAATGGAAATGGGATGTGATGACAATAGAATTCATCACCAAATTACCCAGGACAATCAAACACCATGATTCAATTATGGTAGAGGTGGATAAGTTGACAAAGGATTCACACTTCATATTGATTAAATCAACTCATAAGGAAGATACCATAGCAAATTTTTCATGAAGGATATTGCAAGATTACATGGAATACCCACTACAATTGTTTCAAATAGGGATCCAAAGTTTACTTCAAATTTTTGAAATGGATTATTTAAAGGATTTGGAACAAATTTGGATATGAGTTCAACATATCACCATAGATAGATCGAAAGATTGAAAGGATGAATCGAGTTATTGAAGATATGATTAGAATGTATGTAATGGATCAACCATTAAAATGGGAAGATTGCTTGCAATTGATAGAATTTGTTTATAATAATGGATATCATGCATCTCTAAAGATGAGTCCATTTGAATCCTTATATGGAAGAAAATTTAGTACTCCAATTAGCTAGGATATAGAGTGGTTATTGGGCCATAATTGCTTACGGAAATGAAAGAGAAGATGATTAAGATGAAGAAGATTTAAAAATAGTATAGCACACATAGAAAAGTTATGAAGAAAAAGGCAGAGTAGCAAGAGAATTGAGAGTTGGTGATCATGTGTATCTAAAATTCAGGCCAAAGGAAAACTCCTTGAAGCTTGGGATATTTCCTGAGTTGGCGCCTAGATATTGTGGGATGTGTAATGTCCCCAAAATTTGAAAATAATATCTTTTTGTAGGCTAGTTAAATACTACCTAATCTGGACATTAATTCATCTTCTGCGGAATATGTCGGTCATTGTTCTCTAACTCGAAGTGTCGTAAGCTGTCCTTACCATTTCTATGTGTTGTCCTTATGCAGTTACCAATGTAATTATGTACTATGTTTATTTTACTTGAGTTGGTTTTAAATGATTACTCCTCTATTTAATTACTATTTATCATGTATGCTTGTTCAGTTATATCTTACTTCCTGGTTATAAGTTTTGTTCATTGTTATGGAATGCCCTAGATTATATTTAATTGTCAAAGGTAGAGTGGCGGGATTTGTATCCCTTATGGGACTGCTTGGAGAGGTAACTGTTTCTACTTGATGTTACGGGGCTTTCTTAGTTCATGTTGAACTAATGCAAACTTCTCCTTTTTTGTGCAGGTTCATTTAGATGGTGAAATCTAGTTAGGACAACTAAACTTGACATCCTATGGCATGCTACCCATACTACACTATCATATGCTTATCAAAGACCAAGGGACTACAATCCTGTCCTAACTATTATTACTGCTACGGTGCACGCTATTGTTTATGCAGAGTTGGGGTTTGCAAGGCCTAGATATTTTATGGTTGACATGGTTATTATGAGTTGGGATTGTGATAATTTTTATCCCCTGCTATGTAATTACAACATATAATTTGACTTGTATTAATGCCTAAGGTTATAGGCTCAAGTCCTAAGACTTAACCAACATTATATTTAAAGTTTGTAAAGTATTAGGGTTTATGTGGTAAGCCATTCATGGCATATTCCATATGCCATGAAATCATGGCTTAACTATGCCAATGAGGGTTTTGGTGGGGGTTTTAACACCAAGTCGCATTGTTGTGTTTGGAACTGTATGCATGAGGGTAAATATATTGATGATGGTGGTGGACATGGTGGAGTAGTTAATGCTCCTTGGGATGGGGGAAATAGAACCCTATGCTTTCTGTTGTGGTTTGGAAATCATTTGTCACTACTGTCGGTTGTTGCTCTGTTCGGCTATCTGGTTTCATCACATTGTGGACGGACATGATCACCCTGCGCGTTTGGAGATATGTACTCTATTTGGTTTTGCAACATTTGTATTGTTGTTGCTTTGGGTGGAGGTTTGGAATACTTCTAACAGGCCTCTGTTTTGATTGTAGGATTGTAGTTTTGGAGATTGCTATGAAGCTTGAAACAGCGCCTGTCGAAGATAATTCTTGTATAGCCCAAATACAAGTCAGTTGGCAGAAATGGCTCTGGAGCTTCGTGACATGAAGAAGGGGAAATCTATTCGTGAAGAGGTTTGGTGTACACGATGTCAAATAGAGGGTCACGATAAGAAACAGTGTCCTGCGTTAAGAAATTACCTGAATATTGGTGCACCAAACCCATTTAACCCTAGTGTTCTATATTGTGAGATCTGTAGAACAACTGGCCAACATCGACCTGAAGACTGCTATCTGCTGCAGAGATATGTGCAAGTACCTAAGAATCCATATTGCAAGTTTTGTAAGTCAGTTGGACACAACAAAGAGGAATGTCGCAGCTTTGACCTTATGAGAGAGTGAACATATGATGCTTATAGGCTACAGAATGATGCACAAGGAAATGATGGATATGGTTACCGCGGTGGTCGAGGTAGTTTCGGAGGTCGTGGTCATGGTGGTATGTCGGGAAGAGGACGAGGCCAGGTTGTGTGTTATAACTGTAATTAGGCAGGACATCTAGCTAGAGATTCTCAGAACCCAACTACGACATGTAGATATTGCAGAGCGGCAGATCATGTGATTGAGCAATGCCCACAGTTGATAGCCAAGATACAAGAAAGAAATGCCCCTCCTACTCAGAACATTTAGATGATTTCTGTGGAGCAAAGACCTGTCCCAGCCATTAACATTGTTACGAGGAGTGGAGCTATGACGGAGGTGCAGACTAAGGAAAAACAGCCTGATGGGGCTTGGGTTCATAAGACCCCAGAGAAAATTCCAACCTTCGATGTGGGAAGAGAAAAAGAAACATTTATGGAAGCCAAAAAATACTTTGCTGATCCGAGCACATCTGTAGCACCTGCGCAACAACATCAACAAAAGTTACAGTCTCAAGAAGCTTCGACGGATAAAGTAAGTACACTGTCATCATTTTTACAGAGTTGTATGAAGCTCTTAAGGAATCAGAATGCTTTACATGAGTTAGAAGAACTGGAAAAGAAATGAGATTGCATGCTCATATAGGAGAGTATGACATGACTGACATCATCTTAGACCTGGGATCAGAAATAAATGTCTTAACTAAGCAGACATGGGAACAAATGGGAAAACCTACCCTTGAATGGTCCCCCATATAGTTGAGATTAGCCAATCAGCAGAAGATTGTGCCCCTAGGAAGATTCCCTAGTGTCCTAGTAGACATTGATGGAGTCAGGACCTTAGCAGATTTTGAATTCATTGAAATAATCGATGATAGCAACCCCTATCCAGCCTTTCTAGGAATTGAATGGGCAATGGAGAATTCTGCAGTAATCAACCTTAAGAACAGGCATATGACTTTTGAAGGGAAAGGCTTGAGAGTCATAGTACCCTTGGACCCTTCTCAAGGAGAAAGGTACACAGAGCCAGTCAGAGACGAAGATCAAGATGTTTTGGATCATATCTACAACATCACAACTAAGGAGGAAGACTATGTTAACCCTACTCCTGAAGGTATAATGGATTGGAAGTGTGACAGTTCTTGCATGACTGATTCAGATGAAGGCTTAGAGAATTGGCGGAATAGACTTTATGAATTACATGGACATCGATGTGCAAGAATTACCAAGTCTCTCAGATGGCTTGGCTCACAGACAAGAGTCTTACCTATTTTTGATGGCTTGACAGACCCTGAAGATTTTATTTTGCAATTTTCAGAGCAGGTACCAGATTCACAGAAAATGGAGACTCTAGATTCAGTATTTAGAGCCACAGCTGCTAGATGGTGGAATGGTCATAAAATGTACATTCATAGTTGGGAAACTTGTCAAAAGTCCCTTCTTCTGAGATTCATGGATCAACCTCAGGAAGTGCGAAGCAGATTTAATGGTAGGACTAGCCCTCAGGAACATTTGGAGCAATGTTATAAAGCATGGAAGCAGGTACCTCATGAAGAATGGGTACATAGGTTTATACACACTCTGGAACCGGTAGCAAAGAACTGGTATGCGGAAGTGGAGCTTCGCCATGGTACTGTAAGTTGGGATAGTCTTGTTGATAGCTTTGTGTTGACATTTTCTATTAATGAGGTTTGTCCTGCTTTGGAATTAACTATCAGGTTGATCCATACTAAGGTGTTTGATGATAAAGAAATAGCAGAGTACCAACCTGATTGGAAGGAACAAGAGGCCAATGCAGTAGAATGCTATAACCTCGCAATTGACGAGGATGAAGATCCGCACAATATTAACATTCCTGAGTCAGAAGGACACTGCGAAGCACATGGGCCAGCAGTCGAAGCACCTGAAGTGAATCAGCCCTTGAAGACAAGGACAATAAACATTGGATCAGAAGAACAACCCAAGTATGCTACCATTGGAGATTATTGGGATGAAGAAATGGTGAGCAAAGTGACCCAACTTCTCCATGAATATCAGGATTTATTTCCGACGAAGTTCTCAGAAATGAAAGGTATCCTTGGTGATATAGGAGTGATAAAAATCCCTTTGAAACCTGATGCGAAGCCTGTGAAACAACGGACTGATAGGCTGAATCCTAAGTATAAAGAAAAAGTCAGAATGGAGCTAGATAAGATGCTTGCTGCAGGAATCATTGAGCCTGTTGAAGAGTCCGAATGGGTTAGTCCTATGGTGGTGCAATAAAATAAGACCAAAGGAGAAATCAGAATCTGTGTTGATTTGAGGAAGTTGAATGATGCTTGTTTACATGATCCTTTTCCTACTCCCTTTACAGATGAAGTTTTAGACAATGTCGGAGGTCAAGAAGTGTATTCCTTCACTGATGGATTTTTTGGTTACCATCAGATCAGAATTGCTCCAGAGGATCGACATAAGACCACCTTCGCTACAGAAATGGGATCCTTCCAGTATACAGTTATGCCCTTTGGATTGAAGAATGCACCTGCTATGTTTTCTAGAGTAGTAATATCTGCATTTAAGGAATTTATACATAAATTCTTGGAAGTCTACTTTGATGATTAGACTATATTCGGTTTATTGAAGGATCATATAGCCAGTTTAAGACTTATGCTAGATAAGTGTAGACAGCATCAGATTTCATTGAACCTGAAAAAGTGTATCTTTTGTGCACCTTTTGGAATTCTGCTAGGTCACATTGTGTGCAAACAAGGATTGATGGTGGATCTTGCGAAGATAGCCATTATCGTGAATTTTCCACCTCCGAAGTATGTTAAGCAACTTCGCACCACACTTGGTCATACTGGATATTATAGGAAATTCATCAAAGGATATGCTTAGATTACAACCCCTATGGAAAAGCAATTGAAGAAAGATATTAAGTTTGAATGGACACCTGAGTGTCAGGAAAGCTTGGATATTTTGAAAGAAAAGATGGTAGCTGCCCCTATCTTAGTATTCCCTGATTGGAATAAGGAGTTTCATGTGCATGTCGATGCATCCTCCATTGCTTTGGGCATAATATTGGCTCAGTCCGGCGAAGGTAATATTGATCACCCTATTGCTTTTGCAAGTAGAAAATTGTCCACAGCAGAAAAGAACTATACTATGACAGAACAAGAAGGTCTAGCCATGGTTTATGCCTTGCAAAAATTTCAACATTATCTGTTAGGATCTCATTTTAAAATGTTCACTGACCATTCTGCTTTGAAGTACTTGGTTAACAAGCCTATGTTAGGTGGAAGAATATACAGATGGCTGATTTTGTTTTAGGAATATGACTTTGAGATCATAGTTAAACCTGGAAGACTTAACCTAGGGCATGACCACTTGTCGAGGCTCGAGTCAGGAGAAGAGCCCACTAGCTTGGACGAAGGTCTTCCTGATGCCCAGTTGTTTGTCATTCAGATGGTTGATGACTATTTTCAGGATATTGTTCAGTACTTGTCTACAGGGTTTGCACTTGCTGAGATGACAACACAGCAGAAGAAGCAGCTGGTAGTTAGAGCAGCCGACTTTACTTTGATAGCAGGACAACTATATAAGATGAGACCAGATGAAATATTGCGCAGATTTGTCTTGGAGCATGAAAAGCCATTGATTTTGGCTGAAGCACATTCTGGAGCAGCAGGAGGTCATTATGCAGGAAAAGCTACAGCTCAGAAGATTCTGACAGCTGGATTGTGGTGGCCCACAATTCATAAGGATGCAAGAGAGTATTGCCACAGCTGCGACATCTGTCAGAGGACAGGCAAACCATCTAGGAGGGATGATATGCCTCTGGTTCCACAGGTAACTTTACAAGCATTTGACAAGTGGGCTATTGATTTTGTTGGACCAATCAATCCCCCTGCAAAGATATATGGAGCAAGATACATTATTACAGCAATTGACTAGCTTACTCGTTGGGCCGAAGCTCAGCCAGTCAAGAACTATAGCACTGCTACAGCTGCGAAGTTCATCTTTGATAATATTTTGTCAAGATTTGGGTGTCCTAGAATTCTTATGAGTGATCAAGGATCACATTTCTTAAATAAGACTATTGAAGCATTGACTGAAGAATTTCAAGTATATCATCAGAAGAGTACTGCCTACCATCTGCAAGCAAATGGAACTGTCGAAGCCTTTAACAAGATCCTTGAGCACGCCCTGACGAAGGTTTGAAATGTTAACATAAATGATTGGGATCTTAGAATTCCAGCAGTACTATGGGCTTATAGAACCACTTGCAAGAAGTTGATAGGCCATACACCTTTTAGGTTGGTCTATGGACAAGAAGCAGTTATGCCCATGGAGTACATTGTTCCTAGCCTCAGAATATCTGCCTTCACAGAGATGGATGACCCAGCTATGTTGAAAGAAAGGCTGGAAAAGATACTCGAACTAGAGGAAGACCGATTCATTGCAGGTTTCCAGCAGCAGGTACAAAAAGCTAGAGAAAAAGCATGGCATGATAGACACATTAAGAAGAAGCAATTCCAGATTGGTGATCTTGTGCTCTTATACGACATCAAATTTATGAAGTTCCCAGGTAAGTTCAAAACACATTGGAAAGGACCATACATAGTTTAGGAAGTTACCAACGGTGGTGCAGTCCAGTTAGCTAAATTGAATGGAGAAATTTTACCTTCCATGGTGAATGGAAGTAGATTAAAGAAGTACAGGGATAAGTCGGGACCCTCTAATCAGAAGTAACAGTAAGAAGGAGAGTCTAAGTACCAAGAATAGTTGAAATTGGGTACTAGACTATAATGAAGCTGTTCTCAAATTTACAAAGTGTCGAAGGTCGAAGTTCGATTGGCGCTTGGGTCAAGATGGGTCAAAGGTCAATATTGTGTCAAAGGTCAATAGTATGTCAAAGGTCCTCATTGTGACGAAGCTGAAGTTAGTGGTTGTGTCGAAAAAGAAAGGCCTGTCGCAGCCTAAAATGTGACTGATGGGACAAATGAGATTTGGTGGCACCGGCACGTGAGATGCCTTAACTGCCTGTAATGATGAGATTTTGGGAAAATCTAGCACCGTGTGGACAATATTTACCGTCGATCGGTCAGATTTGGTATCTTTGATGCATAATTATGACAGATTTGATCATTGAATTCTTTAAGAATCCACCCAACTCTGTGCATTTCGCATTGTCTTGAGTTTTGCAGTTAAGACCATGTCGAATAATCGCGAAGTCCAGGTATTGTTACCAGAGTTCAGGGAGAGAGGTCTGCAGAACCTTATGAGCAATCCACCTGCATCTGCACCTCGTGAAGATGTTCAACCAGGAAGAAATTTAAGGCAGAATTTCGCTCTAAACGGAACGAAGAAAGGTACAAGCCCTCAGGAAAGACTCCGGAGGATCCCGAGATGTATCCTTCTAGCTCAGCAGAATGGAGGCCGCTGTTTGTCCTATGCAAAAGTACATTGACATCCCACGGGTACTGTCTATTAAGGACCCAAAGCTGTGGATGGTCAAATGTTCGATAGGACATGAATGGGAGGCAGTTCGAGGGATGGGGTCGCTGACAGATTTAGAAGGCCCAATGATTCCCATACCCCTCATAAATATTATGAAGGAAGACAGCAGCATGAGAGACGGTCATAGGGAATGTAAGTATTCTACTAAAGGATCAAGCAAGATGCGGCCGTGGTAGAAGTAGCAGAAGGAATGGCGATGATGACAGACATATAAGAAAGAAAGACGACCGGAGGATTAAAGATGATGCTACAGAGATATAGACGGATACAAAGCCCGACAGAGTGCGAAAGGAGATCATAAAGAAGGAGAAAGCAGCCGACAACAATTTACTATCTTCACCAACAAGATTCTCCCACCAGACAAGCAGCAGAGTGTTCTAGGACGGGAAATTGGTGAGTCTTAGGGGCCTGTTGTGGCGCGCACCTTAACAGTCCTTAATTTTTGTAACTTGTTGGCACTTGGGCAGACCCGGGTTAATGCTTTACACGTTGCACCAACAAAAGACCCACTGTGTTGGCCCTTTCGGCAACAACCTGCGCGCAGGTTGCAGTCTC
>LPNX010678016.1:0-28615 GCA_001517045.1 Pseudotsuga menziesii
AGAAAATAGGTCATAAATAGGGTTTCTGCATTTTGGGATTTGGTCATATATATAGATACCCTTTATGGTGAACAGTGTTGGAATCTAATCTCAACTCATTCCAATAAATCCAACAATTAGGTCCAATTTTGGGTGGACTTGTTGACCAAAGCAAGGTATCATCGAGAGGAGCATGCATTATTTGAGAAGGTTCCATTGCTTTCTATCTTGGGCTCCACATGACCTATTTTTTGTCCATGGAGAAGTGCACCCTACCTAGGAGGGGTTTAGTGAGTTGACCTGCCTCTCAATTCACTGTAGTTCAATATAGTTCAATTGACTTGTCTTCAGTTCAAAGCATTGCAGTTCATTTCAATGCACTGTAGGGCATGCACATGCTATTCATTGAATTGCTTGGTCCTTAAGCCAAGTCGATTCTTGCTTAGCAGAGCATGCCACTTGAAAGGCTTCTTGGTTGCTATTTTGGCCACAATTAATCTATCATGGATTGGAGAATAATGTGCCCTAGTGGGCCTTATCTACGGCTTTTCTTGGAGGATACTTCTTGGTCTATTTGGAATAGCTTTCACACCATGCACTCTCTATCTTTAGCTCAAGTGTGCCTTTAAAACCAAGAAGTATGCCCTCGATTAGAGATCACTTATGTTGACTTTTCTTTCATGCATGTAGTCTATCTTTGAGATAATGGTGAGTGTTGCACCATATCTTTTAAGTAGTGATAAGGTCTCATAAGTTGCAATCCTGCTTTCCAGATTTTGTCACAGACTATGGCCTTGCTCCATGTGATTTCTAGGTTTGATTTATCAGTGCTAGCTACTAATCTTCACAAATATGGATGCATATACATCCTTGCAACTGCAACGGAGGTTCAGTTCTTGCCCATCCCTCCTGTGTTTTTGCATCACTAGCAACTTTCAGGAGAGGAAACGACCAGGCACTAGCTTCATGTAAGGTCTGCGGTGGTAGAGGCACTATGATTATAGGCTCACCAGAAGAAGGATATTCAAAGCCAACTGGAGTAAATCCAAACTTCAGAAGAAACACTACTAATGCCACTCAAAAGAAGGGAAGAATGCCGAACGAAGAACAACCGGGCCCTGTAATTATCCAGAACCAAACATGACAAATAGAATAGAATATGTTCATTCACATTCTCATAGACCTAAGTTAGAACACAATTTGTTATAAAAAAACAGCTGCTTATCAACCACTCTCCTATACTAAATGTATAGAATGAATATTCATATTTTCAATCTATATAAAATCAAATGTGCTTTGCTTGTCCAATGGATTTTAAATATGTATCAGTAAAGACCAAACGAGAGATTCAGTGGATGAACATTAAATATTTTTACAGGACTAAAAATTGAGAACTTCAGTGCCTTTAAAAGAATATAAAATTATAGCAGCACATGTAATTTTCCCCTGAATTATAGCATATCTGTTCAGTTGTAGGCTTGAGCCGTGTTTTGAAAACTAACAATTCTTTCTCTTTGGAAAAGGAAATAATTCTATTCTAATCATCCCTTCTCCCTAAACAAATTATATACCATTTCATCCATATTTTATCAGTTTGTCTATATACCATTTAAACAACAGGAAAATGCCAACAAAAAAAAATCGCTCATTCCACTAACCTCCATTGAGCCATACAACCAAAGGCTTCAAATCTGGATCTTTTTCAGCTTCTACAAAGTAATAGAACAGAGCTTGGCCACTCTTTTCATCCACTGTGACATACCCAGAATATTGCTTGAAGGTCACAGCAGGTTGTCCGGGCAGACTATTGATAATATCACTTTCCGGACCTGATAAGACTTTCAGTTTCAAACAGTTGCATCAAATCCTCTCCATCATTTTTGTAAAGCTGCAAGTGCAAGGTTGATCATAACAAAATGGTGCTCTAAAGAAAATATGGAATTCATATCCTTCTCAAAACAACTTATTATTCTGTAAAACGTAAGTAGATACATCAACCAAACCCGGACCAGATGCTACTACCTAATGTGACAACGTCAAGTGCAAACAATGACTCACCTAGTAGGATCCAGGATCTTGTTTGCAGTTATCTTGCAAAAATTTCAAAACCAAAAGACCATTCTGCTGGACAAGTTGAGGATGAAAGACAGCAGTTCCATCTTCAGCAATACCTTCCAGTAAAAATATCTCATCTGTCTTCAAAAGCTCATAGCCTTGAACCACACCATTGTGATGATAACAAATAGCCAGCTCTGGTACACTTGCCATTACATTATCAAGCCACATTAATGGAGTCACCTGTAATATCTTAAAGCTAGTCAATCTAATATTTGTTTTAAAAAAAAAATAAGAAAACCTAAACAGAAATCAAATGTGCCCATAAAATCACACTTTATAATCAACAAAATTCCTGGAAGCACCATTCTACCTGCCGCTCCACCTCCCATAGATGCAAACTAACAGCCACATGCTTTTCATTACTGAAAACCAGAAGGTCACTGCCAAGAAGCATGCGTAAGTTGTGAAATTCCCAAAACAAAACCCTCAGAAAACCTTCATTACTAAGCCTTCGATGCTTTTCTGGATCCTTCTGAACATAGTTTGGAGGACGTTGTTTCTCACCAACAAGCCTTGCTTTCTTAAGGGCATCAAGTCTACTTTTGTGTCTACTACCACCCCAAGAAACACTGTCCCCATCTGCCGGGGAAGATCCTTGCGGATGAGGATGAAAGCCATCTGTACCATCACTTAGGTCATCACCATTTACAAAATGCCAGGAAGAATGTGACTGTTGATTGACAGAAGATGGTAAGCACTCTCCTTCCATAAACCCTGTATTAAAATGCCTTGGCAGAAGAGTAGGATTTACTGCATCTTCTGGAACTGAAGACTGTGAAGATGGAGGGCAATCGCAAGCCTCTGCCCGCACTGAATGCATAAAAATGTTCAAGAAAAGTGATTGATCTAAACCCTTTGATTGGTTTTTATTTCTTCTCACCAGCTTCTCTCCCTCTTCTACATCTGGCCTAGCATACATAATAGAGACAATACAACCAGTAGTTAACAATTCAAAGATAACCATCTAAAAAAATAAGGCACTACATGTGGCATCGGCATAGCCTATATTCAATATAAGAGTCCGCCCAATACGATGAACTACAAGAGACAATCGAGTTTTGGAATATGGTATTTTAAATATCTGCTTCAAAATGTGAACAGGAGCCACAACATCTATCTCGTCACCATATGCTGCAAGACCACTAACTGCAAGGGCCTCACACTTCCTTGCAAGGGGCTGGTTAAAGGAACCACAGCCCCAAGCACCATATAAGCCATGTAGATCTGCCCAAACAACTAATCTAGGTCACACAATTGTTCCATAAAAATATCATATAATACTTAGAATCCTAAATAGAAGTGTCCATTGTGATTCAATCCATATTCCGCAAGGGATCAATATACTCAAAGTAGCATGAACCCTTTATAATATATGTCAACCAACTATAGGAGTGATTCAACAACAAAATGTCACCCTCAAGACCTTCTTAATTTGTTCTGAAAACACTGTTATCCTTTTGTCTAGAAGCAGAGAACACAGAAGAACATAATACAATATCTAGGTTTAACACGCATCCACAGCAATACTTTGCTGTTGTTAGCATACACAGCAGCAAACTACCTCTAACCTAAGTTCTAAGTTCTAATCTCTGTGAGAATGCTGTCATCGACTTCTAGTAAGCTGAGATCCTGGTGCACGCCAAAGAATCTACCATACTTTATTGAGATGGATGAATTGGGTTCCAACCCCAGCAACCCCTCCGCTCCTCCTGTAGCCATGCTAGTCCATCTAACCTTGTTGGAAAATTAGGTTTAATTTTTGACATGAATGAACAAGTCTACTTCACATTTTCCTTGATGGCTTAACTTCCTTGCATGGGCGGGTTTGCTTGGCCGCCTGTGATTTTGGCGCCGAGACAAAATATGTAAAGAAAAACAGAGATTTTGAAGCACTCTTTTTGGGCGTATTATATCTTCTATCCAAAACAGCGTTCAGCAAGGAAAAAATTCCCAGGGCATACAACTTTTTAGGGATTTTCAAGGTTTTGGGAAGCTTCTAAACCCTTGGGAGAAATGTACCTGTGGTACAACCTCATGTTGACAAAACCTGGCTCGAAGTACCCCTCATTACTACTCCTTTATCTAATCAACAAAAGGCTCGGGTTGTGGTGCCTCAAACCTCTCCTATTCATCTTGGGGTGGTTACTTAGGTCTTGATGAATAATGTTGTGAGATGTAAAACAAAGCATCATCCTATGGTGAAGAGAATGGGAGGTGGTGTAGTTCTCATGGTGGGGCATGAAGATGAAGATAAAAGAGACAATGAAGAATTCATCTTCATGGGATTTGAACAATACAACAAAAAAAGGAAGAAAGAAAACCCACTATGATCTTGTGAATGTGCACTTTCAATGGTTGGAGAACCATTGAAAGTGCACATTCACAAGATCATTGTCTTCTTGGTTCGGTTACAATAGTGGGTGAAACCTACACAATGTAGTTTTCTAATTAACATCTTCCACCTATAGTCTAGGTCTTTTGTTGTCTTGATGAATGTAAAAAGGCCACAACATTGAAGGGATTATGGAGCTTGCTAGTTTTCAATTTATAACTTGGAAACGTGTTGTTGAAGGACACCCAAGACGAATGAAACAATTTGACAATCATTCTACAACAATAACACTATATAACTATTAATACATCATTGATAACCCATTAGAATATCTGTCACTAACTAGCATTCATTGACATACAAGAAAACTCATACATTTTCAAGATTAAAACTCATAAAATATTTGCTAAAGTAACCATTGCAAGTATTCAATTAGTACATGGATAGAAAATTGGTTGTGCAAACTGTTAAGCTTAAAACTGGCAATGTCCAAGGATTTTGTGAGGGGGAATGGCCATAAAAGATGAGTAAACTAGGCCAATTATGGGGCTTAACAATGATCACACATAGAACCACAACCTAAAGGTGATCTATGGCTCCAAGAAAAACCATCATGGAAATTTAACCTTACTTATTGGCAAACAACTTCTCTCTTCACTAATGGATGAAACCCATTTGAACCTGTTCACTAATTGGTACTTGTGGGTCCCTTCCCTTTATTGTACAAGAACATTTAAAACTTGTACCAAAAGACCATAAACATGTTATTTTGAACGCCTTCGAGTTGCAATTATTATTCAAAAAATGTTATGTCTAAGACCTTAAAGTTGCAAATTATTAGGCTTTGATGGATCCTTAACATGTACTTTCATGTATATAACACTAAAGGTCCAATCCCTAAATATTTAAATGCAAATATTGTGGCACTAATTTATAATTAAAAAATATTTGATTTATATATTTAAGTTTTAGTTTTCAAACATTTTAGGAGGCATTAGAAAAATATGAATATCACTCTTTTTAATCGTCTATAACTTATCATTTTATAAAATTATAGTCCTCCATCTCTTCTCAATGTTCTCTCCCCGTTTGTAGCTAGCTTCATATTTTATTACTAATTGTTTAGTTGCAATTACATATACTTGGTCCTCATCCATATCAAATTTACAATTATATTACAATATGGGGGCTTTAACATGAGTGTTACATTCTCCTACCCCTTAATTTCAATACCTTCCTTGATGTTAATTTATTTATGCATACATACCCCATGGCTTGTTGACTCTAGTTTCTTTTCCAAAGATTTTGATTTTCAGGCTAAGAGTCCAGGCGTGGATACAGCGACGGCTAGGATTCCAGGCATGGATACAGTGACGGCTAGGCGTGGATACAGCGACGGCTAGGAGTCCCGGCGTGGATACAGCGACGGCAAGGCGTGGATTTAGCGACGCCTCGTTCCTGTTACATCGGATTTTACACCAAAAAGTAAGAAACATGGAAAACCTCCGTGGAAAAATCTGTGCTTTTGTACTAGTGTTACCAAACACTAAATTCCTACTCTAGGTTCCGAACTTATGCGTGTTTAGATTAGTGTGGGACAATTTAGTGGAGAATATCCGTTGCATGTTACTTCTTTTGTATGCTACCCCTTGTATGAAAATTTGGGTTGCTAAAGGTAGATCCAGAAATGTGCTTGCATGTTATTCTATTTTTTTTTATCTATAAATCAAACCTGAAATTGCTGACCCAGATGAATAGTTAACCTCTGCATTTTGTTTGTATTCTGCCTCATCCTATTGCTGTGAATAATTTTCACTTTCTGGTTGTTTGTTGAGCTATACTCCATGTTGTGTCAAAAGGATGGAGTTCCTCTCTTGTCACATCGTGGCCGCCATCCACAAGTTGGATGCTATAGTAAGATTGTGCTTTCTGCTGGACATGGGAGGAATTCACCTATTGTATTTTGAAAATTGTTTTGTGCCAGTGGCGTTCAGTTTTTTTGGGATTTTCTACAGGCTGTTGAGTTTTAGCATATAATATAACAAGCCATTGGTTTAATGTTTAGGACTAAAAGTCTATACTGATATTAATTTAGATACTGTTGACTTATTATTGGTCTAAAATGCCTCCCAAGTTAGGAATTTGCGAAATGTATTTTCCATTATCTTCGTTTAGGGAAATGTAATGGAATTTTGTAGTGGAAAACGTATTATGGCTGGAGAACGAATTCTTCTAGATTTGACTAGCAATTTTCTAGTTATTTGGTCCTTCGAATGTGCACCAAGAATCCTTGTGAGGACAAGGATGGCGATAATTGGGGCAAATCCCTTGCATCTATTCATATGCCTGAAGTTTAATTTTTTTTTAGTTAGTTGCCGACTCACATAAATAGGCAAAGACAGTATCCAAATAGATTAGAAGTTTCCTATCAAATAAAAGGGCCAGGAACATTTTCTTTGAGCACTCCTTGATTCGCCATTTTATGCCAAGTTTGCACACCTGTTTTGGATAAAGCATCACCGGTAGTATTTCTTCCCCAAGTATATGTTGTAAAGAAATAGAAGTGAAATTATTTTCGTAACTTTATGCCTTTGTATAGGTCAGAAATCGAAATTTATCATCTATCGCAACTTTTCATAAAGGTTTCCTTTTACTTTTTACAAATACGGCTCCGTCTATGTATGTGAAATTACATATATATATATATATATATATATATATATTGGATCTGATCTTCCTTCACCTATACGTCCATTTGTATGTGAAATGAATTTTAGTGCCAAAATGAATAGATTCCGAAATGGCATTTCTAGTTATAAGCCGAAATTAAAATCTAACCCAGGTGTATAATTACCCTCTGCACTTTCTATTTGTATTCTCTGATTGCGAAATCATCTGCACAACGATATCTATAAAACGGTAATAATTTTTACTAAAGGATTCTCGAAATTATTAATATTTAGTTCTGGAATGAAAATAAACTATGAGATAAGGGAGTTTTATATTATGGCAGCTGACTGGGTAGCAGAATAGCATTGTGTTGATAAACAGTGTGGTCGAATCCATGGAACGTGTTTAGAACACTTGGGAATGTTTCCCCTTTACCTTAGTGGGTTCGTCTCCCAAGATCGAGGGTGACTCTAGGCGAAATAACGCATGCTAGATAGAGTTAGTTGGTTGGGTGGAAAGTCAAAGCGGAGCTTTTAGTCGGATCAGTCTTTAACTTAGGAAACAAAGTTTTGAGTGCTAATTTTTAGTGTTAGTCGTTAAAGTTACTAGCTGCATTAATAAAATGAATAGACTTCATGACATGTTTAGTGGTATTTATATATTTCCTCTTTAAATAGTTTAATATTTTAAAAGATAAATTGTGAGCGCAGGGAAGGTGTCACAATGAGGATGCATATGATGATAGTATGGTAGAGCACCATACTGTGTACATGTATTTGATTATGCAATAGATTATGTTCTTTTATTCATTGAACTGTAACTATCTAACCCAGTTGTTTTCTTTTCTTAGCAGCCGCCGCGGGAAATTCTTGTCCCTTCGCCTAATGCTTGCACTTGGAAGTGTAAACAAATACTATAATATTGGTGTTATGGTTTTTATTCATGCATAATTTAAAACTTGTTGGTATAGTATTATGTGAGCAAGACATTGTACTTGTCATGCCTTTGTTAACTAAGTCAATTGAATAAAGAAAGATCTCGTAATTGTGGGTGTGTAGGAGTAATCAAGTGCTTGCAGGACAAATAGTTGAGTTATCCTACAAGAAATGGACTCAAGGTAAACATAAATGAACTCAAGGTAATTATAAATGAACATAACCTTTATGCACTTGTATATGTTTCCTATATAGCGTGATTATAAAGTAAGTGGCATGTGGATGTAATGATAATAACCTCATGTTTTTCTCTATTTGTATTATGAATTGTCCTTTACGACTAAGTTGGTTTAGGAGGATGGCAATATGGCATAAGGATCTCATGGGAAAAATAGAGAGACAAGAAGATGTATGTTATATTGTTTCCCCATAAAATTGCTTATGGATAATAAAATGACCTATTTAGGTATAATTAAATCTCCTCGATAAAAGTATGAAGTTACTTGTTTTTCCTTCTAGGATTCCATCCTAGTTTATTTGGGGATGTTACATTTTGTGTGTCCTTGATGAGGTCATCTTATCGATAGATTATTTTTATGTTCTTATGGTGAGAAGGTCTGCTTTGAATAAATTGAATCTAAGGAGGAATATTTGTTTGTTAATCTTTGTAAGATGATAGATAGTCTAAAACAGGTGAAAGGCTAGAGTTATTATTAAAAGGCTCGTTGATAATTATTACAAAATATGGAATAAATGGAATGACTGATATTATTATTTGAAATGGAAAGGATGATTTATATTCCAATGTACTTTATCTTCATTACCCAAGTACCCAAGAGTAGTGGTAACATTTATTTAAAAGATAATTAATAAAGGAAAATTTTCTTACCACTTTTTGGATGCGTTATAGTTAGCCAAATGGCTAGAGGTTCGATAAATAAAAAATTCAATGTCATTACCGTAAGAAATTTGGTCATTATGCATATGAATGCAGGAAGAAGCAATATGACCAAGGAAGGCAAAGCCCAAGTTAGTCGACCAACACTAGCACTTCGACAAGTGCAATGTTAATGGCATTGACATCTCTAGTCGAATGCAATGTTGTTCAAGAAAGTCCACATGACATATGGTACTTAGATTCAGGTTGCAACAACCACATGACTGGTAACTTAAATTTGTTTTCCAATCTAGACAATTCAGTTAAAACTGATGTTACACTTGGAAACAATGTCCAAGTCACTGTCTTAGGAAAAGGAACTATTGATATTCTAACCAAATAGGGGCAGAGTAAGTATATCCCTGATGTCGATCATGTCGAACGTATGAAACATAATCTGTGAAGCATTGGATTGTTGTTACAAAAAGGATACAAAGTCTACATGGAAGATGATCACTGTGTGATTAAAGACAAGTGTCCAAGCAACCAACTGATAGCAAAAGTGCCAATGACAAGCAATCACTTGTTTCCATTGAGGATAATTCCCGACATGAAAGGGAAGACAAACTCAAGAGCTGCATTCAAGATAGAAAGTGAAGAAATAGTCGAGCTCCTTGACAAGAGAGAAAATTGAAGCACTAATTTGCAAGCTACATTTCAAATAGAAGTTCAAGATGAATCGTGGTTATGCCATTTTAGATTTGGACATATGAATTTTGGTGGGCTGAAGCTGCTACACACAAAGAATATGGTGGAAGGATTGTCATTGATTAACAGAACAGAGAGGGTTTGTGAAGGATGGATTTTTGGCAAGCAACATAGAGAGACTTTTCCAGTCGGAAAGTCCTATAGAGCACGCACACCACTTGAAATTGTGCACTCTGACATTTGTGGTCCAATGCAGATATCATCCATTGGTGGCTGCAAGTTTTTTCTAACTTTTATTGATGACTACTCAAGAAAGACATGGGTATATTTCTTGAAACAAAAATCTAATGCATTTGGTTATTTTCCGTAGTTCAAGGCACTCGTGGGGAACCAAAGTGGACATCGTATCAAGATCTTAAGGATCCATAGAGAAGGTGAGTATGTTTCAAATGAATTTCTAAATTTTTGTAAGACCCACGGCATAAATAAACAATTCATTGCATGGTATACACCTCAGCAGAATGGTATTGTTGAAAGAAAGAACAGAACCATCATGGAGATGGCATGCATCATGTTGGCAGCCAAGCATTTCCCAAATGAGTATTGAGGTGAAGCAGTCACAACTGCCGTATACATTATGAACCGTTGTCCGACAAAGAGTGTGAAGAACAAAGTTCCCCAAGAAGCATGGACATGTATGAATCCTAGTGTTTCCCATTTAAAATTTTTGGTTGTGTTGCATATGCTCATATTCCAGATGAGCAGATAAGGAAGCTAGACAAGAAGGGACAGAAATGTATTTTTGTCGGCTATTCAGAAGAGACAAAAGCATCCAAGTTGTATGATCATGTCGCAAGGAAAGTGATAATCAGTCGAAATGTTCAATTTGTCAAGAACAAATCGTGGGATGGAACTGTCAACATAAATATCAAGATTATGTCGAATGTCGACAATGATGATATGGAACATGAAGTGGTTCAAACACCACATGTAAATCAACCGGTCGCAACACCGTCGACTCCCATGACACCAGGACAAGGTTCAGCACAAGGACCATCGACACAAGTAGCATCTCAAGCTACATAAACAAGTAGACTAGAAGGATAGCAGACTCCATCAAGAATTTTGTCAAGGTCGACATCGATAGAACCGGTGAAGAAAAGAAGTGTGAGAGAGATATATGAATATGGTACACCTAATTCATTCTCTCTCTTTGCATTATTTTCTCCTATATATGATCGACTAACATTTGAATAAGCTGTTGAAGAAGAAGTATGGGCACAAGCCATGGATGAAGAAATAGAATGCATTGAGAAAAACCAAACATGGGAACTGGTTGATGTACCAATAGTCGAAGATGTAATCAATGTCAAATAGATTTATAAGACAAAGCAAGATTCTGATGGGAATGTGCAAAAGAAGAAAGCAAAAATGGTAGCAAGAGGGTTCACACAGCAACCCAGGATCACTTCAATGAAACATTTGCACCTATTGCACTCATGGATATAGTTAGAACAGTTTTGGCCATTGCTGCACAAAACAAATGGCATGTTTATCAAATGGATGTCAAGTCAGCATTCTAAAATGGCTATCTAGAAGAGGAAGTATATGTGGAACAGCCATAAGGGTATGAAGTTCCAAGTCAAGAGCATCAAGTGTACAGGCTGAAAAAGGCATTATATGGTTTGAAGCATGCTCCTAGAGCTTGTTACAGTCGGATTGATTCGTATCTCACTGAAAATGGATTTCACAGAAGTGAAAGTGAACCGACTTTGTACACCAAAGTCGATGAGAATGGTAAGATGTTAATTGTCTGCTTGTATGTAGATGATTTAATATTTACTAGTGATTATGGCATAACAAATTTTGAAGCAGTCTTGGAAAGTGAATTTGAAATGACTGATCTGGGGCTTATGAAGTTTTTTCTGGGCATTGAAGTTCAACAGTCTGAAAGTGGCATTTTTATATCATAGCCTAAATATGCAAGTGGAGTTTTAAAAAGGTTTAACGTGTGTAACTGCAAGACATCCCCAACACCAGTGATATCAGGTTTAAAATTGAGCAAAGATGATGAAGGATCCACTATAGATCCTATGCTGTTCAAAAGGCTTGTTGGCAGCCTTATGTATTTGACAGGGAAAAGACCAGACATTATGTATGGTGTAAGTTTGATCTCAAGGTTCATGGAGTCACCAAAAGACTCACATTGGTAGGCAGGTAAAAGAATTTTGAGGTATGTAAGTGGCACAAAAGACCTTGGTATTATGTATTCAACCTCAAAAAATTATAAACTCATTGCTTACACTGACAGTGACAATGGAGGTAGCATAGATGACACGAAAAGCACATCTTGGTACACATTTCATTTTGGTACAGGGGTTGTTTCATGGGCTTCAAATAAACAACCCATAGTAACTTTGTCTTCAGCTGAAGCATAGTATGTTGCAGCGACAAGTGTTGCATGTCAAGCTGTATCGATAAGAAGAGTCTTCAAAGACTTGTCTCAGAACCATCAAGAACCGATAACCATCTTTTGCGACAACAATTCAGCCATAGCATTATCAAAAATCATGTGTTTCACAAGAGAACCAAGCACATCAACACAAGTTTTCATTTTATAAGAGAGTTGGTGAATGACAAGGAAATTTGTTTTGAATTTTGTAGGTCTGAAGACGAACTTTTTGACATCTTCACAAAGCCATTGTAAAAGGACACATTCTAGTATCTGCGTATTTATCTTGGAATGACAAGTTATCCACAATGAAATCTGTCATAAACAAAGCATGTCTAAGCTCTAAAACATTTTGTAAATTTTGTTATAAAAAAACTCCATCTGCTCATAATTAAGGGGGAGTGTTGGAAAAATGTAATTACTCACAGATCTGTACCTGACTCTCAGCTGAGTCTATACAAGTCAAGATCTTGTCTATCAGTTTTACAAAAGGAAAGAGTCCACGATTCGGCAATGTAAACCAGTCAAATTTATTTTTGAAGCTAAGTTGTTAGGTAGATAGTTATTACAGTCTTTAATGATGAGACAGTTGACCCATGTAGAAGCAATCTTCAAGGTTGCCTATAAATAGAAGAAGCAAATTGTAAACTAGGTTAGTGATTACAGACACTAGAGACACAATAGAGAGACAGAGGAACTCAAGATGAGAAAGAGAAGTTGAATCTCAAGCTTCTGTGTATGTGATTTAGTCGAAGAGCTGAAGCTTTGTAAAAGGACAAGTCTGGACTGACAAGTTTAGACCGACAAGTCTAGAGTGACAAGTTTAGACGGACAACTCTGGACCAAAAAGTTTGTAATACTTTGTTGTTTCCGCATAGTTAAATATATGAAATAGTTTATGGTTGAATGCATGATTATTTGGTCGCGCATATTTCTAGACTTACTTGGGTAAATGTATTTTACAATTACTGTTAAGTGAAAGATGAAAGAACCCATAAATTTATCACTACATGAAAGTTCCAGGGGTTTACGACACATTGGTCGACTCAAGTCTTCCTACATATTTGGGCATATGTTTTTATAAGTTATTTGGAATTTTTAATGTGTCCATTTTTACTCTATCTTACTCATAGGTGAAAAACATTTGTAATTTCTTAATTCTTTAAAGTAACAAACTTACTCTGTAGATTTCGACCAATGTGAACTGACTTGAGAGGTCAGTTGAGTCAGCCGACTGAGGTCAGCTGACTTGAGTGGTGAAAGAGGTGAGCCGACTTGAGAAGTCAAAGAATTCAACTGACTTAGAACCGATAAGTAAGTCAAAGTAAATCAGTCACGTAGAAATTCCAACCAAAGTTGATAGACTTGTCTAGTCGGGAGATAGACAAGTTTCACCCGACAAGATAAAAAGAAAAAGAGGTCCACGTGAAAAGTGAGAATTAAATTTTAATATCGACTGAGCCCTAAACTCAAGCTTAGACAGCTTGGTTTTGGCTAACAGATACCATGGACAATGTCGGCCTCTTCATAATTCCCACTGTATAGGTATGGGATTGTTTCTTATCTGAGCATTATATTGATATAGGGAAAGGAATTTTAACCCATGCTAAGAATTATGATAAAAGTCACACTTCCAATATCAGTGTTGAGAGATATTTTTTTATTGGCTTTGGCGTATCTTAAGACTACCTAAATTCATGTGTTTTCAAAAATCATTCAAGTATGATTTACTATGAAATTCACTTGTAAAAGCGATAAGATCATTAAAGTGCCAAAATATCATAAACTTTCTTTAGTATGATATAGGGAATTCAAATTGTCATGTATATAATCAGATTCAACCTCCACTCTATTTGGAGAAATCCAATGTTGAAGTCACATTCATTCATTGGCCTTCTATTGAATACCTTGGATTGCACTACAACTATGTATGAGGTAGAAGTCTAATTTAATGTTTAGAATTCTTTTGCAGCCATCATGATATTTGCCTCCGAATAAAAATACACCTTCACATGAATAACACAAATGAACTAAAACCCATCCATAAGCTAGAGTACTGTGAATCTCTCTTTTATCCTCTAAAATCAAATGAAAATAGAAGGAAGGTGGTACTCAATATGGATTTACCTTTAACATTGTGGAGAGGGCTATTCCTTTCTCTTCTATTCTCTAAAATCAAATAAAAATGCATGGAACTTGGTACTCAATATGGTTTTACCTAACACTATCACGAGAACTACTACTGGATGGCCTCCTAATTCTTTGGTTAGGCTATAATTTTAACTCTAACGACTATTCCATGGTATCCCTCCTTGGTTGTGTTGTAATATTAACTCTCTAATTATTGCATAGCTATGGAACACTACAAGACCATAAAGTGGAATCCATTTCCCTTCTAACTATCTCATATTCAACATGGCCACGGAACCTTACAAAATTTGGTTCACTATGTGTAGATTCATCAAATTCTTATTAGGGTTGGTATTTGAGAGCCTTCAAATTGTTATTTAAATTCAGTGCACATGACTAGTTCCACATTTGTGGACAATGCTAGAGGGCATTCAATTCACTCACTTCCGTTGTTTTCAAGTGCATAGGTGTATTTGGGAAGGGCATAACTTTCTCACCGAATCTCATTGTGGAGATACTTGCATAGTTGGAAGGTTCTTTCTGTGTAGTATATCGAATTTTTGTCTTCGGTGCAGTCTAGATAAAAACTGTCCAACTCAAGCTCTAGAAACACATCTAGAAGGTTTCCTAGGGTCTTTTATTCCAATCCTAGGAAAAAGGACATGCCCCAAAAAATGGGAGATACATGCCAATTCATGAGGTAATTCCTCCATGAAATCACTGAAATAGGTCACAAATTATAGATTGAATCAATTCTTGGGTCATTGCTTCTTAAATTGTATATATAGAGCAACTAGTGACACTCAATTTAACTATGGATTTGTATTATGTTCCAATGTGTGAGGTGTGGATATTATTTTGTTCCCTATGGTTTTATTCAATTTCAATATTGGTCGAGACACTATATTGATTGAAGAAGATAGGTTCCCACCGTATAGTTTTACTACACACTAGGTGTGGCGCTTATACCATATGGAGGTTGTACGGATACTCAAACATTTGGTTCACTATGGGTTGAGTTTAAAAAGTTCCAATCAAGTTTTGTTTTCATCTTTCCAAGCGCCTAACAATAGTATTTTAGGGAAGATGCATATGTCTAGAATTATAGGAGATGACATACTATCAACCACAACTAAATTCATGTTTAAGGAAAATTATGCCTCTATTTTTTAATGCGGTTACATAGAAAAATAAACTCCCATGAGTTCTAATCATATCTATGTATTTAATGTTAGATTGAAATAATTTGTAAAGAAATTAGTTTGTACATGTCTATTGGTTATCTTGGTTCATGCATTGTTATGAAAAAAGAATATGTTGTAGTTGCAACCAACATAAAAAATGGACATGTTTTTCATTGTTTAGATAGAATTAAATCAAAATCTTCGCATATAAAATAAAAAATTATAGCTCAATAAACATATGAAAAGGATTTTTATGAACCTTAATATACAGTACTATGAAATGATTTTAATAGCTTGATCCTAAGCTCAAGAGGTACAATTTATCATTTAGTAGCTTAAATCCCTTTAGGACATCGTATTTCTTTAGTACATTCCATTTTTTTCAAAACATAGAGACATTTCAGTTATGTATTTCTTGTATTAAACCTGTGAAGATTAAAAAAACCAAACGTCGTTAATCGCAGCTATATATACTATCAATCATATATATAATTATAATTCTCTTTTTAATGTGTGAACATTAACATGTTTTCAAAACTCTAATTGGGAAGATCTCTTCGTAGTTTAATTATAACCATGTGACATAGAGCTTTGTGAAACAAATGTCTAGGAGAATAAATGTATTTAGATGAATAAAATAATGAAATAATATGAATGCTTTGTGAATTGTAGGACTACAAAAATAAATGTTTGGTGGAGCGAATGTATTCCACAATGAGTTTAGAACAAAGGCACAAATCAAAACGGTGCCTTGATTTGTATAGTAATTTAGATGATATTTTGTAGTACTATACTCCCATGTTCTTGGGTGAATATTTTATTGGAATGGATAAGTCTCAAAAATGTTTCTATCACTTTATCTTAGATTGGCTTGATTTATGTAAATATATGATGTAATACTACTATACTATACCGACATGTACTTTGGAGAATATTTTATTAGAATGCACAAGTCTCTAAAATGGTTCTATTATTTCATTTTTGATTGGCTTGCTTTATGTAAATGTATGCTTGATTGTTTTCGAAACCTTAATTGTGGCATGCTGGTAGATATGTATTTCAATGATCATAACAAATTTTTATTTAGTGATTATAACTATTTAACCATTACTGTATATGAAATGATGTCAAAGGAAATAGGAAATTACGAAGTCAAATGTGTATCACCAAGGAGGAATATTTATAGCACAGCAACATCAAACAAAATAAATCTATTAAATCTTTCTTTATTGGTTAAGTATGTTTTTAGAATCGAATGCTCGTTGAACATTTGTTTTTATTTTTCAAGTTTCACAACAATAATTCAGTGGATATTTATGGAATTATAGGTGAAGGAGCTCACTTAATCACCACTACTTTTAAGTTTGAGGGGATTTCTGTCTCTAGTTCATAAGGCCAATAAATATATAAAAAGATTTACACTTATGTCATAGACTTGTCATTTATACTAAGATTTATGGTTTTAATCTTAGATTTAAAATAATTTGTTGAGAAATTCATTTGTAGATATCTATTGCTACCTTTTCAATGGATGGTTATAAAAAGTATATGTTGTATTTATAACAGTGAAAATAAAGGAGATATCTTCTTGAATGTTTAAATAGAATTAAATAAATTTCATCACATAGGAAATCAAATGTCAAGGTTCAGTAAACACATCCATGATATTTTTATGGTCTTAAATACAACACTATTATGAAAAAAATTTCATGCCTTGAGCTCAAACTATAGTGCCTCATTCACTAGCTTAGATCGCTTTAAGAGAATATCTTTATTTAAAAGATTTCATGTTTTTTAAAAGAAAGGAACACTTCCACCTTGTGTCCTTTGTTTTGAATTTGTGAGGGTTTAAAATAATTCAAACCTTGATCGCATTTATCTATGCTATCAACCATTGTAAGTGTTCAAATCATAATCACCTCTTCTGAATGTGTGAACAATAAAAAGTTGTTAAAAATTTAATCTAGGTAATCTTATGTGTGTTAGTTACTTACAATAGCCTCAAAAGAATTTGATGGATCGAATGGCTACAAGGATGTATGCATTTGGATCAATAAAATAATAAGATAAGACAAGTGTTTAATGAGTTGGATGAATGCAATAATGGATGCTTGGTGAAATGTTGTCTTTCACAATGAATTCTAAAAATTGTGCCATGATTTGTATCAAAATGTGTAAGGCGTGATTTGTATAGTTGATTATGCTCTTTCACTAATGGTACTTTTAGTTGAAATTTTGCAGCATTGTCACCTCTTCTTCTATCATTTCAATTTAGATTTGACTTTCCTCATGTAAATGTTTGTGTAAGCTCATCGTTTTAGAAACTTCTTCATGGTGATAAGAAGGACTTTATGGTGAAATATCGATAGAGTCTTTCTTTATATTATGTCAATCTTAATTTTTAAATTATGAATGTTTAATGTATTATTCAATTTTTTATGTTTTAATTTTTTTTTAAAAAAAATATTACCACAATCACACTATTAAAGAATCTAGTAGTTTTAAAAGGTAAAAAAAAAAGCAATGGATTGTATGTCAACCATCTTCTGTAATGTGGTTGTCCTAGACTCAACATTCTGGGGGAATAGGCACCCTCTAGAAAAAAGAAGCCTTTCATCTCATCCATTCCGATTCGAACACTCATTGGATCCTAACCATTCTCCTTCATAAAGAATTGGGTATCTAGGTGAGAATTTTCAATATCTATGCTCTGATTTTGTTAATGGAAAAAAGAGATTGCTAGAAAAGTATTCAAGAAAAACTCTCTTACCAAATCCCAGAAAACATCATTCTTGCTGGGGATATGAACATCATTCTCAATGCCAAAGAAAAAAAAGGGCACTCATTAGTCAAAGATCCCCTTAGAGAATTTGTAGAAGATGTCATGAGTAGCTGGAATCTTGATGATATTAAGCCATCCCGAGGCAATTTCATGTGGTCCAATAGAAGAATTGGGCCAGGTCATATTGCTTCTAGGATTGATCGGTTCCTTATTCATCAATACTTTGTTATCCTTGGTTTCAGATCATATTCCAATATCCTTCCTTTCAGCATGTCAGACAAGAAGCTGATCTTGTTGGACTTGACTGAACAAAAAAACTTAAGTCCCATTCCATTCAGATTCATCCCATACTGGATTAGTAAAGATGGTTTTTTGGATATTATCGATTTAGTTTAGGCCAATCTAGTTTCCAGATCTCCTTTCTATGTCTCGAAAGAAAAATTGAGAAGGCTCAAAAGAGCTCTTAAGGCTTGGGCCAAGACCCTTGCATCCCCCTCTGTCGTTAGGCTGGAAGCCCAACGCAATCTAGAAAACCACCAATTATCTTAGGAAGAGCAACCTTTAGACCTCATCGATCTAGAAAAAGAATCCAATTTCCATTGTATCCTCCAAGCGGGTTGCAGGACGGAGGAAAAAAATATCAAACATAAATCTAGGTTCCTATGGCTAAAAGATGGAGACCAAAACTCTAGATTTTTTCATAAGCAAGCGGAGGGTCAGAAAAACCTCAAAGTTGTAAAGGAAATACAGATCGAGGGTCAGACTATCAAGGAGTTTGAAGAAATTAGAAAGGAAGATCATGACCACTTCCAAAGAGTTTACTTTGACGAAGACCATCCTCCTCTCCTGGGCTCCCCTATTCTTGATTCGGTTCCTCTTCTGCTTCCTCGCTCCTCAAATAGAAAGCTAATTGCCCTGATTTCCAATAAAGAAGTTAAAATGGTCCTTGCGTCCATGGAAGCTGACAAAGGGCTAGGTCCGGATGGGTTCACTTCCAGATTTCTCAAAGCTTGCTCGAAACTCATCAAACATGATTTGGTCAAAATGGTCTGCAAATCTCATAATTGTGCTAAGATAGGAGGTAGCACCAATTCAGCTTTTCTCGCCCTCATCCCTAAAGAGAAAGGGGCTACATCCTTCAAAATATTCAGGCCCATTTTCCTTTGCAATATTGGTTACAAAGTCATTTCCAAGGTTATTGCTAACAGGATTAAAGCTATGTTACCCTCCATCATTCCTGAGAACCAAGGAGGCTTCGTCCAAGGGAGGCGGATCACCTACACCATAATTCTGGTTCAAGAAGCGATCCACTCAAGCATCAGTCACCGGAAAAAAGGTATGGTTGTTAAACTAGACTTAGCAAATGTGTTTGAAAGAGTTAGATATGATTTTTTGTTTAAGGTCATGCACCGTTTTGGCTTCGACCCCAAGTTTGTCAGATGGATCCAAGCATGTATCAAATCCCCTTGGATAGCCCTGTTGGTAAATGGGCATGCAGCTAATTTCTTCCAAGCCTCTCGAGGGCTTCATCAAGGATGTCCTCTTTCTCCCATGCTCTACATTATCCAATCCTCTGTGCTTAGTTTTTATCTTGACCTCTACCAGCAAAATAACAAGATCCTGCTGGGGGGAGCTAGTGTGGTTTCATCAAGGCTGTTCAAAAGGGAACTTGAGAAGTACCAAGACACTTCGGGTAGGCTCATTAATTATAATAAGAGCCAGAATCTTACATGGAACTGCAATCCTAGAGACCTGGCAGATGTTGAGCCTAGAATTGGTCCCTTTTAACCATCCTCAATCACCTTTCCTTCCCCTGTCCTACACCATTCAGCATGCTAATCAGACATGTTGTCCCCACTTTACTCTCCAAACTACCAAGGTATGACTGGTCATTGTTTTATCTTGTTAATTCTTATGATTATGATAATTAAAGCTGTGTATCTCTCAAATGTGCTAACATGTTATGATTTATGAAGGTAGTTTGAGATAAGTGGACTGCGGGGAGATGGGGCTGAACAAGTCTGGAAAGGAGGGATATTCTCCGCTCAATATGATCCTCAACCTTTTTATCATCACCCAAGGTACGTGATTCTAATGGGAAATCTTAGACAGAGTGATGACAAGGAACCTGTAACAGAATGCGCCATAATTCGAAACCCTAGGTACACGGCTGCTCGAGTATAGTTGTGATCAGAAAAGATCGCCACTCTGGGGCCATTTAACAACTTTCCCATATTTTCTATGTCTTTACCATGCCACGTTTGTAACAGCTAGTGTTATTTAGGGTGCCTGAAGATCAGAGATCTTTATGGCTGCCCTTCAATAGGATTGGATGTTATGATCTACATGTATAAATATGGATAGTTGTCTCAACCCAGGGGGTTTCTGAACATATAATTCATTCATTTTATTAGTAGTGGAAGCAATTGTGTAATCATTCTCTTTTTAATATAAGGAGTTTCCCTTGATTTAAGAAGCTTTACGTTGTTCAGCTGGCATCTCTGTGTGAAGGCTGGGCCCGCCTTCCATAGAGATTGCTGTGTTAATTTAGGATTTCCTAATTCATCCGTTGTGTGATGTCTTGTTAATTTTATTCCTTTTGTACGCAGTTGTAGTAAGCATGGATTTACAGTATAATTATGGTGGCATTTCCTTGAGATTTATGAGTGGTACAGAGTGACAGTCGATTGAGTAGGTAACTATCTTTTATGCAATTCATGTGGTAGTTGTACACAGCTTTGTTCATCCTACAGTTTTAGTTTTTATCCCACGAATCCTTGCAACTTATCTTTACTGTTAGGATTGTTGAACTTCATTCCTGTATTTCAATTTCTTAGAGTAGCTGAAATCAATCCTTTGCAATTGAATTCCTAGATTAACATTCGATTTATGCTTGTGGCTTTCAAGAGTAATCAGATTGAATAGGTGAATTACTTGTTCAGGGATGTGAATAGGAATTCCTTTTATCTGCAATTGTAATTTGAATCTTATGTTATTTTTCCTTGATGCATGGTAGAAATTAATTGAGATTGTAGTATTTAGAAGGTAAATGGGATTACGCAGATTCTTGGGATGAGCATAGTTGCTAGAGGATAATAGCGTTTAATTGCAGTGACTTTGTGTTTAAGCATATACTGTGCATTTATCCTTTGAAACAAAATACTTTCCTGGGTTGACAATAAATATTGTACACTCTGTGTGTTGGTAGTAATTTACTTGCATATCGGGTGCTCGACATTTTGGCGCCGTTGCCGGGGAAGGATAGAAATTAAACACTGTTGTTAGTTGCAATTTTTGTAATTGTTTCTAGTTAGTATTTTCTACTTTCCTTGCTGTAATGATTTGGGTTGCATGAATACGAGAAGGGTAAAGCGTGATCATCTTTCAGACCCCAAAAACCCACAAAATACTAACAGTATAGGTGGCTCGGGTCTCGTTCGAGGTCCACCACTGGGCAAAAGGACATTCGTCGATGATCTTGTTGATAGAGCAAATTCATCCACCAAGGATCGCCATTAAGAAACTCCTATCAGAAGATACCTTGCCGATCCTGGGGCGCCAATGTCAAGATCCACGGTGGAGGACACACGAGCAGCCGCGACCTCCACAAACATCCCTGCAAGGGAGGACACAACTATTACAACTGGACCTGCTAGTAGAAGTTCGATATACCACATTTACGGGAAAGTTGTAACTGAAGAGGAGTGGACGTAATTCCACCAAAATATTACTGATCAGTGGAAGAACAAGGGAAAGAAAGAGGAAAAGAACGAAGAAAAGAAAGAAGAAAAGAACAAAGAAAAGAACAAAGAGAAGAACGAAGAAAAGAATGAGGAAAAGAACGCAGGAAAGAATGAAGAGGAGAAAGCAGAAGAGGAGATGAGTAACAGACATGACTCCGATGAGGAAGAGGCAATGGGGGAAAACTATCATCATGAAAATTACTCCCCGCCTGAAGGAACGATGGCTACACTACAATTTCTGATTCAGCAGCCAAAGGGGACAGCTCCTATGAAAAATATCTCACCATCGGTGTTGCCTCGCTTCCATGGAAGGGCGGCTGAGGATCCAGACGAATTCCTTTTTGAATTCAATATCCTCTGCCGCAGCTATGATTACATCACCGATGCACAAAAATTAAAACTTTTTCCTGCCACCATGAAAGACAACGCATTACACTGGTTCATGAGCCTTGGAGGAGGAACTGTTGCTAATTGGGATAGAATGAAACAGGTGTTCCTGGAGAAATATCAGGAATATTGCAACACCAAGGACAAAAGAGAGGAATTGTTCAAAATGGTGCAGAAGGAGGACGAAAGTCTGGAGGATTTTGTGGAAAGGTTGCTATACAATGTGCAAAGAGCTGGGCAGACGAACATGGGGCTGGACATGCTCAAGATAATCTTGATTCATGGGATCAGGGATGATTGTCTAGAGATGTTAAACCTGCTAGGAAAGGGAGACATCTCCAAAGAAACTTTTGGAAACATTGTGGAATTATGTAAGAGATACTCGAGGGGGTTTTCCAAGAACAATAAGTGGGACAAACGGGATAAGCTAGAACGTGATGTCTTCGACAGAACTCAGAAGTCGTCCAATGGAGGAGCTACCCGTGCAGAGATAGGCAATCTCCTTGAAAAATTTAAAATAGAGATGATGAGCTCCATCTCCTCGGAGATCGATGTCCTGAAGGCAAAACAAAAATAGGCAGTGGAGGATCTCACACTAGGTGTGTTTTGCCCCCAATGTAGAAAGAATCATCCGCTGAGAGAATGCCCACTTGATAAAGTAGAAGTATTTTAGCTATGTGAGTTGAACCACGACATGAAAGAATGTCTCTCACTTCCCCAAGTAAAGGTTGTTCTGCAGGCATCAACTCCATAGGTGGAATTGACCTATCTCATTGCACAGAAGAAACCTTGGCAGCCTCGAAATCAAGCTATGCCTCTAGACTCATTTCCATTTTTGAATAATATGAGCAATTCGAATAATAATATGCAAAATGTGAATACACAATTCCCTTCAAATTATGCTTAGTGGAATCTTTCCCAACCCGCAATACAAAATTATAACTCATGGAGTCCCTGGACACAACCACCACACCAACCTACGTCACGGTCTCCTAAATGGAGGAATTTCCATCCTGGGAACCCATTTCCTCAACCACCTCCACCACAACAGTCACCATATTCTCCTCAATACCCCTAATTCCCTCAATATCCTTAATACCCACCTCAGCAGTCGCAGCTGCAACTGCAGAACAATTCTGTCCCGAATGTACCGATGCGACCTCAGCTGCCTGCTCAACCTAATCCCAACCCAAATAATAAAATAGTCCATCAATTAGAGACTGTTAACATGCCAGCCTACTCTCTTTCCCCTGTACCTTGTAACAATATTCGTTTACGATCGGGGAAAATAGTAGAACCTGTAATTACGGAAGATGCTCCACCTTCTGTGCATAAAGAAGGGGTGAGTCCACAACATTCGCCCAATTTAATTTCTATTACTGAATATGTTGAGCACCCCTTAGATAGGACGGCTGAAACATAAAAAGATAAATCTGACAATACGCAGTCTACCTAGCTGATAAGGAAACCACCATACCCCGAGAGACTAATGCTACCAAGGGTGAGGGGGAAACCTCAGTTTAACCTCCTAGGAGAGTTAAATAATCGGTGAGGGGGGAAATATTATAGAGGAAACATTAGTCGGTGACACACAAATAATACCAGTAATGGAAAATTTGAAAATTATTCCTATAGATGTAGAGCCTGGAAAAACCTTGAGTATTAATCCCAATCTCTCCTTAGATGAGAAAAAACGCCTGATCAGACTCTTGAAAGAACACAAGGGGGCATTTTCCTAGGAGTATACGGACATGAGGGGTATTCCCTCTAATCTTTGCACCCATCACATTTATATTAAAAGTGACTCTCGGCCTATGTGTCAGCCTTAACGACGAATGAACCCCAATTTAAGGGACATAGTGAAGGAAAAAATCCAGAAACTATTGGAAGCAGGATTTATATATCCTATTTCAGATAGCGAGTGGGTTTCCCCACTCGTAATTGTACCCAAGAAAAATGGTAAATGGAGGGTCTGTGTCGACTATAGGGATCTGAACAAAGCTACACAAAAGGACCAATTCCCTTTGCCCTTTATTGACCAAGTACTCGACACCTCATCTAGGAAGAAGTTCTTCTCCTTCCTAGATGGGTTTAGCGGGTACAATCAGATTTAGATTGCTCCTAAGGACCAGGATAAAACCACCTTCACTTTTCCCTGGGGAACGTTTTCCTATAGAGTGCTCCCCTTTGGTTTTTGTAATGCACCGGCAACATTTCAAAGAGTTGTAATTGGCATATTCTCTGAGTTAGTTAATGATAGTATGGAAATCTTTATGGATGATTTTACTCCCTATGGAAAGGATTTTGAGGAAGCACTGGAGAATTTAAAGAAGGTTTTAATTCACTGTGAACAGACTCAACTCTCATTAAGCACTGAAAAGTGCCATATAATGATGAGTGAGGGGGTGGTATTGGGGCATTTCATCTCTGTCAATGGCATTCAGGTGGACCCTTCAAAAATAAAGGTGATAAAACATATACCTACCCCTTCAACTCAGAAAGAGGTGCGAAGTTTTCTGGGACATGCTAGATATTACCAAAGATTTATAGAAAACTTCTCCAAACTTGCTTCTCCTTTGTTCTCTCTATTAATGAAGGATGCACAGTTTGTGTGGAGTGAAGCATGCTAGACAATGTTTGATAAGATTAAGGAGAAGCTGTCCACAGCTCCTATCCTAAGGTGACCTAATTGGACCCTACCCTTCCATATTTGTTCAGATGCCTTTGATATTGCCATTGGAGAAGTTTTAGGACGGCAGGATGGTCAAGTATCTTATGCCATCTATTATGTTAGTAAAAACCTAGCCCCTGCTGAACTTAATTATACTGACACTGAAAAATAATTCCCAGCTATTGTTTACTCCATTAATAAATTTCGACATTACATTACTGGATACCCTACATTTGTGCACACTGACCACTCTGCCATTAAATATTTAATGAACAAACCTGTCAGCAATACTAGAGTGACCAGGTGGCTCTTGTTATTGCAGGAATTTGATACTACCATTATAGATAAACCTGGGAAATAAAATTTCGTCGCTGATTTTTATCTCATTTCGCTAACAGTGATGATAGTTTTCCTGTTGAGGACTCTTTTCAAGATGAACATCTATTCGCACTTTCAGCTCATTCCCCCTGGTATGTAGACGTCGCTAATTATCTGGTTGTAGGAAAGATCCCGCCACATATGTCTAAATGAGAAAAGAGAAAAATCATCCAGCAAAGTGCCAGGTATAGATGGCTAAATGGTCATCTCTTCTACATAGGACCAGATCTTGAAATTAGAATATGTGTAAGGGAAGATGAAATCTTTCATATATTGAAGGCCTGTCACGATGAACCTTGTGGGGGACACTTTGCAGATAGGAGAACAGGGCACAAAGTGCTGAGAATGGGCTACTATTGGCCGACTCTTTTTAGGGATGCTAAAAGGTATGTTCAGTCCTGTGACAGCTGCAAAAGGATGGGCCAACCCAATAAAACAGATCAGATGCCTCTACAACCTCAAGTAGTAGTTGAACCATTTGATAGATGGGCACTGGATTTTGTTCGCCCTATCAGCCCTCTTTCCAGATAGAAAGCTTACATTCTAGTTTGTACTGATTATATGACCAAGTGGGTAGAGGCTATAGATTTGGCTAAGGCTAACAACCAGGCGGTGATTTATTTTCTGTATAGTGAAATCTTTACTCGCTTTGGGGTACCGAAGGAAGTAGTTACCGATGGGGGACCACAATTTATGTCACATCAATTTGAATCCCTGCTCCAGAAGTATCATGTGCAGCATAGGGTGGCTTCACCTTACCACCCCCAAGACAACGGTCAGGTGGATATTACTAATAAAGTTATTGAAGCCATCCTTACCAAAACAGTTAAGAGCCATCGAAAGGATTGGGCTGACAGGCTTCCGGAAGGACTGTGGGCATATCGCATGACTTGGCGCAACACCACAAGTTTCTCTCCTTATGATTTAGTGTATGGAAAGAGTGCCATCTTTCCAATTGAGTTTGAAATCAAAAACCTGAAGACGGCCACCGAAATGAATCTGGATATAATGGAATCCCAGAAGAGAAGATTGAATCAACTAAATGAATTGGATGAGAAGCGGTTAGCTACAGTTGACCAGACTGTGTTGCTTCAGAAATAGAGATCCAATTGGCATGACTGATTTATTAAAAAGAAAATCTTCTGTGAGGGACACTGGGCGTTACTATACGAATCCAGGTTCAAAAGGGATTTTAAAGGTAAATTATGCACAAGGTGGCTAGGCCCATACTTGGTCGAAATGGTATTTGACAACGGCACTATCCGCCTAGTGACCATTGATGAAAACCGCATACCATTATTTGCTAATGGCTACAGACTGTGACTGTACCGTAAGCCTATTTTGAAACATGCATTTATTTCGCAAATTGCCGCCGATCCAGATTATCAGCTGGCACCAGGGCAGGAACTTCTCTCTGCCTTTGCCAATCCTTAAACCGTAAATCACGTTTGAATTACTGTACATAAATAACGGTATTTTTTTTCCTACTTCATTATATATATATTTTTTCCCCTTTTGCATTTGATCTTCTCGTTTGCTGTTGTTTTTCAAAATTTGCAGGGAAGCGCCAGGGGAATGACCAGATTGGGCCTGTCGAACGGGAGTTGTTTTCCTATGGCTTCCCGTGCTGCATTTCCTTTTCCTTAAAATAAATTTCCCAGCGGTTGTGACATCTTTTCCGACGGCTGCAACATATTTCCCGGAAGCCGTGAACCCTTTTTCCGGTGGCTGCAACATCTTTATTGGCAGCCGTAAACCCTTTTCCGGCGGCTGCAACATATTTTTCGGTGGATGCAACATATTTTCCGCAGGCCGTGATATTTTTTCTGGCAGCTGCAATTCCGCTATATTTGGCCGATGTCTCCAGCATTAAGGGCCACCTTTCTGTTTCACAACCTACAGTGGTAACTCTTGTTTTATTGGAAAATTGCTTCCTACGCTGTTCAACCTGCTAGATATGGCGTCGATTCCTCCTCGTGTCGGCGAGCTGCTCCATAAGGTGATGGTCTTTTTCATAATTTCGACCATGTGGACGCGATGGTTTGTGTTTCACGGGCGGACAGAATTATGGAAGTATCCCGGTTATAATGATTAAATTAATGACTACACATGAGTTCGGCCTTCACAATGTCAACAACCGCATGTTCCACCATTCTCCAAAGGATATCCAATGCATAGTTTCACAAGGTATGGATTTGGTTTATCACATGATTAAGTATTGATATGATTCAATGATATCAGTCGTACCTTTATTCGTATCACCATTATGGCCTAATTAACTCTTTCCCCCGTGCGACGTAAAAACTAATAACCGCCACCTTCCCCAAGTCGGAATACAATTTCAAACATTTTTTTGTGCTGAACTTTCCACATTTGCCCATAACATCTCCTCTCAGCGATTCGTGCATCCTCTGCTCTACAACCTCCATTTTCGGGCTCTGTAATTTGTGGGACAACTACCTTAGTTTGAACTCAGAACCATGGGGATTCCAGCTCGTTACAAACCCTCCAATACACAGGAGCTTCAGAAAAATGCTGCGGTTTTTGCCATCTTTCAAGTCCCAGGGTGGACAGAAGTTTTTGAACGTCTGGACGGATTCAATCATGAAGCAGCCTTACAATTCGCTCTAAACCTTACAGAAACTTACTCATAGGTTTGGGGGCTGTGCATCGAAGTATCCGAGGCCATTATCTCTGAGGTGACTGCCATCCCTCAGGTGGGAAGGGCTTGGTTTGAACGCCGAGTCCCTACTGCTACAGCATTAAAAGACTTTTTTATAGAGGGGGAGTAGGTTCAACCATCAAGAAGAGGGATAGCACTGCACTCATTACAGCAGCCATGGGACCAGGTTGTCGTCTTCCTCAAGAATTACATCACTTGTGAAGGTAGGTACCAAACTGTTTATAATTCTGAACTTCCTTTACTTTTTCATCTCCGCCATAGCACTTTGTTGAACATCCCATATTATCTCCTTCATGATTTACATCATATGGTGAGATTCGTCCAAGCTGCTAAGCATCCATTTGCCTCACTGACCCACCATGGTATTATTAAATTAATAATTGTAAGAACCCTTGCTTGATATCATATAACCTAGGAGGAATTCACAGCTAGGGCTCATGCACCTAGTCCCTTACTAGGTGTCCCAATAGAACAGGAACAGGCTCATCCACAGAAAGGGGGACACAAACCACAGCAGGAGGACCGGAGCCCCTCCCATGTAGTTGGGAGGGGGGGGGGGGGGGGGGGGGGGGGGGGGGGGGGGGGG
>LPNX010678016.1:28670-70988 GCA_001517045.1 Pseudotsuga menziesii
AGATAAAAACCTTGTGGAAAACCCAGATAACAGGGCAACTCTGACAGTAGAAGGTGAAATTGGAGCAGCACTAAATGCTACAACAATTGAACCTGAAGGTGACAGAGCCATGGTAATAGAAGAAAATATCGAGCTGGTGAGCATTGAATCCTCACCCTAGTGGGAAGGAACTTTAATTGAGGAAGAATAGCTAGAGGAGCAAGAAAACGCTAGAATAGGGGATATTCCTTCGACCTCGGCTGTGAATCCAGATATCCCAGCTCCATAAAAGAAAACACCACAAAGGAAAAGAAAGAGAACAATTGATGAAATTAAAATAACCTCACCAATAAGAAGGAAAAGAACTAGATTAGCTACAGCAACAAAAGCAGCCAGAAAGAGATGGGCAACCCTAGAAGCACAGATTGAGTTGCCTATCCTTGTACCAAGGCCAATGGATGCTCCACAAAGGCCAGTCGAGGAAGAACCCTGAATTGAAGGACTTCTGGCTGAGAATACACTATTAAAAGAGGAATTCCAAATACTTAGAAGGGAATTGGAAACATGGAAAGAAACCTGCAGGAAACAAGGTGAAAGGAAAATGTACACATTGGTGGAGGCTGCAGATTAACTAGATTGATCGAACTCTATCGAGCCTGGCAAGGAAGATGAGCGAGTGATCTATCCTACATGTGGGGAAGTTTTCAAGGAGGCATGCCACAAGATTATAATTCATACCTGTACAGCACAACAGTCTACGCCTACAATAAAGGAAGCTGCAGAAAAAGAAGATGTTGTCACACAAGAACCAACATCTTTAAACATCCTTGCTAAAGTTGCCACCAATTCTGTGACAGAGGAGCCAAAGGATGAAACCATGCATGATGAGGGGGACAAAGATTGCACTATAACCCCATAATGCTCCCATGACACAGAGATTATAGAAGCTGAGCCACAAAGGCAAGACATTGATGAACTTGAACATGTTGCTATAACACAAGAACCAGCATCCCTGAGTGTATACTCTGGAGTTTAATAAATAACTTTGCACTATAACCCCATAATGTTCCCATGATACATAAATTATAGGAGAAGAATTGCAACAACAGGAGGATGAAGGAGTAAGCCAGGATGTTGTTACACAAGAACCAACATCCTTGGAGGTTGCAACAAGGAATCCTAAGATGCAACTAGAAGATGACCCTAGAATGGATATCATTCCCGATATACATTGGAGTGAGGATGAACAGGTACAGACACAACCCTTAGGTGACACCGAAATCCTTGAGGAGCAGCTGCACACTGAGGAAGAAATTCAATCTCAGCAGTAGAAGGACAAAGAAGACACTGTTACACAAGAACCAGTGTCTCTTGGAATGATGGATGTGGCTGTTGAAAAAAGTCCAAGAGGAGTGGCTGTCACACAAGAACCAACAACTCTCAATTTAGCCTCAGCTGTGTAGGGTGGCCAAAAGGAAGACACTGTCACACAAGAACCAATGTCTCTAGAAGTAACGGGTGTGGCTGTTGAAGAGAATCTAGGGGAAGTTGTTGTCACACAAGAACCAGCAACTCTTGAACCACTTTCAGAAATGCAGGGTACCCAAGAAGAAGACACTGTTACACAAGTACCAGTGTCTCTAGGAGCAATGGATGTAGCTGTTGAAGAGAGTCTAAAGGAAGTTGTTGTCACACAAGAACCAACAACTCTCATAATAAACTTAGACGTGCAGGATGCCCAAAAAGAAGACATTGTCCCACAAGAACCAGTGCTTCTACCTCTTAGAAACTTCATTGATTTGGACTTGGATCAAGAAGAGCATCATAAAAAGGAAATCTTGAACCTTACAACAGAAGTCTCAACTCTGAGAATGGAGGTCACCAAATGGAAGAGCCAGGTGGAGGAGTACCAGAAAGGGATGATTTATCTCAACGAGCATAGAAAAATCATCAGGGGATTGGAAGATAATTGGGTAGAAGAACGGATGGCCCACAAAATTCGGGAGGAAGAGATACAGAGCAATTTGAGAGGATTGAAAAAGTTCTAATCCATGCAGCAGGAGAAAGAGCATATGTATGCTCTCTCTCAAGAAATTCTAGGAACCAGGAAGCCTTCTTCCTCTTATCCAGTATTCCTGTTTGAACAATTTGTCTCGTTTAAATTGAAGGTTGTGAAGGAAGGGAGGTCGTTTGAAATAACAACCTCAGCAAAGTTGTTGGAGACATTCTTTGAAAGCAATTTTGAGGATCAAAATTTGTTGTGTGAACAATACTTGCATGAGATGGCTTGCCCTCTGGACCGCCACTCAAATCCTGTCCCATTTGTAGGGGATGTTCAGCTGAGAGCTTTTTCCTCTTTTGTGAGCAATCACGCTCAGTGGGAAAGGTCTTTTCAAACCTTTTCTCATAATGAAGATCACGCTAACTTGTTGATTCGAAGTGAGCCCCAGAATCCTGGTATTCTTTTGGCTCAGTACATAAATTTCCTTTCAAGTCCTCCCTAGGCGCAACATATAATGAGACTTCAAGAAGAAGTGATCTCCACTTGCACCAACTACATTTCCAGACACTAGTAGGTAGCATTGGAAGGGAGTAAGCACAGATGGCAGGCTGCCTCCCCTGCACTCAGAAGCCGAGATCCCTACTGTTTCAGGAATTTCAGGCAGGCACTTTCGAGGATCAAGGGCTATGTGGGAAGTATCAGGGAGTGTCGGGTTAATTGGTTGGGTTTGAAATTCAAATTCCCCCTCATTTGGTGGCCAGCAAAACCGTATATCGTGGATTTATCCTTAACTAGGACAGAGGAGCATCAGTGCTGGAAGTATTGGATTACTCACAGAGGCTTTTTAGAGAAAGATGAGGTGCTTGAGTTTCCTTACAATTTTTCCTCTCTCCATGAGCAGAGTTCACTACAGGATTCGGATTTTGAATGATGCGGGTTGTTGCATGAGGACATGCAATAGGATAGTTGGGGGGAGATGTTGAGCCCAGAATTGGTCCCTTTTAACCATCCTCAATCACCTTTTCTTCCCCTGTCCTACACCATTCAACATGCTAATCAGACTTGTTGTCCCCACTTTACTCTCCAAACTGCCAAGGTATGACTGGTAAATGTTTTATCTTGTTAATGCTTATGATTGTGATAATTAAAGCTGTGTATCTCTCAAATATGCTAACATGTTATGATTTATGAAGGTAGTTTGAGATAAGTGGACTGCAGGAAGATGAGGCTGAACAAGTCTCGAAAGGAGGGATATGCGACGCTCAATATGATCCTCATCCCTTCTATCATCACCCAAGGCACGTGATTCTAATGCGACATCTTAGACAGAGCGGTGACAAGGCAGCTGTAACAGAATGCGCCATAATTGGAAACCCTGGGTACAAGGTTGCTCGAGTGTAGTTGTGATCAGAAAAGATTGCCACTCCAGGGCCAATTAACAGCTTTCCCGTATTTTCTATGTCTTTACCATGCCATGTTTCTAATAGCTAGTGTTATTTAGGGTACTTGAAGATCAGAGATCTTCATGGACCCCCTTTAATGGGATTGGATGTTATGATCTATATGTATAAATATGGAGAGTTGTCTCAACCCAGGGGGTTGCTAAACATATAATTCATTCATTGTATTAGCAGTGGAAGAAATTGTGTAATCATTCTCTTTTTAATATAAGGAGTTGCCCTTGATTTAAAAAGATTTACATTGTTCAGCTGGCATCTCTGTGTAAAGGCTAGGCCCGCCTTCCATAGAGATTGTTGTGTTAATTTAGGATTTCCTAATTCATCCGTTGTGTGATTTCTTGTTAATTTTATTCCTTTTGTATGCAGTTGTAGTAAGCGTGGATTTACAGTATAATTATGGTGGCATTTCCTTGAGATTTATGAGTGGTACAGAGTGACATTCGACTGAGTAGGTAACTATCTTTTATGCAATTGATGTGGTAGTTGTACACAGCTTTGTTCATCCTATAGTTTTAGCTGTTATCCCATGAATCCTTGCAACTTATCTTTACTGTTACGATTGTTGAACTTCATTCCTGTATTTCAATTTCTTAGAGTAGCTGAACTCAATCCTTTGCAATTGAATTCCTAGATTAACATTTGATTTATGCTTATGGATTTCAAGAGTAATCAGATTGAATAGATGAATTACTTGTTTAGGGATGTGAATAGGACTTCCTTTTATCTGCAATTGTAATTTGAATCTTATGTTATTTTTCCTTGATGCATGGTAGAAAGTAATTGAGATCGTAGTATTTAGAAGGTAAATGGGATTACGCAAATTCTTGGGATGAGCACAGTTGCTAGAGGATAATAGCGTTTAATTGCAGTGACTTTGTGTTTAAGCATATACTGTGCATTTATCCTTTGAAACAAGACCCTCCCTTGGACTAGTCCCTAGACTTAGGAGATCTAAAAACTCACATGCATAACAAGAACATGACTACCATTTGGGATATCTCAGAATGGAATCTAGATGGCTCTTGAAAGGGATAGGGAATCCCGTGCCCACCTCAGTTGGTTGCTGCTAAGAGATAGATCCTCAGGAACTTAAAAGGGAAATCCCCTAAATCCATCACTGCCAAAGACTTTAGAGGGTCAGGGAATAGATCTGGTAAGTACTCCACTTCAGCCGGTTATAACCTCCTCTCGTGCACTGCAAACTATGAGAATCCGGCTCTTTGGAAGAGCATATGGGCTATCAAAAGTCTCCCAAAAATTGACTTCTTCACATGCACTTTTCTTCATGATAAAATTCTTACTGGGGACAACCTTAAGAAAAAAGGGTGGGAAGGCCCAATTAGATGCCCCTTCTGTCTCATCCACAAAGAAAACGCTAAGCATATTCTTATTTCTTGTGATTTTGATAATAATGTTTGGAAAGCGTCCCTCCCTTTGTAGGCTAAGCTCCCATCTGGGAGTCCCTCGGATCTCTTTCTCCACTGGGCCTCTAAAGCTCCCTTTAGTCTCAAGTCAAAAAGTTCTAAAGCTAGTTGGATGGTGCTACCAAAGATTATTATATGGAATACTTGGTTGGAAAGAAACTCCCGAATATTTAGAGAGCCTTAAGAGAAATTTGATCAGGTACGTGCTAAAGTTTTTGGTTTACGAAGAAAATGCCTATCCCAGCTTTGGATCGAGCCTTGCAACAATCCTCCTATCACGGATGGTTGGCTTATCATGCTAGCTCCTAAGCTGCTCTCGATGCCCCCTTCTCATAAAAGGAAACGGTGGGAGAATAGGATCGAGGAAACTGAGCTCAAACCTTGGCTGCGCTACCTGAAGAGGATGGCCCTGTTCACAGACGAAGATTCTAAGAGTGATCCTTGGGCGCCAGAGGCGGGCGGAGTTTTTTTCACTCCAGATGGATCTCTCAATACTAGGTTTGCTTGGGGTCTTGGAGATGGCACTAATAACATGGCTGAATCCTTGGCTTTATGGAAAGGGATGAGGATCGCCCAGACCATGGGAATATTCGAGTTAAGTGTCGTTGGAGACTCCAGAATTGTTATCTATGATGTAGTAAAAAACCTAATGCCTAGTCAAATGTTCTTGCTGCGGATTATCCATAAGATCGTGGCCCAAGCCCCCTCCTTCAAAAAAATTGAGCTCTTCCATGTGTTACAGAAAAACAACACAGAGGCGGATATTGAAGCAAATTTGGGCTCCACTCTTAGCCTCAGGGAGCTTATTCTTAATGGTCTGGGTTCCTTTTGGTCGCCCCCATAGGACTAGGGCTATGTTGCCGTGGGCTTCCCCTCTGTGGGCCCTAGTGATCTCATCTGTTTCATGTAGTTCGAATATTAGGACAGGTGGTGTAAGGGAGTCACGTGGTTCGGCATTGGCAGGTGTGGTGAGCTTAAATACTCATCGTGGTTGCGATATTTTCACCTGGTACGAAGGCACGAGCCTAAAGTTCAGTCCCGTTCCATGCCTCATGGATCTCAGGATAGGTGGTGTTAAGTCTGCACGTGCTTTGGCGCCATCTGGAGAGGAATGTTTAAATGCTTGACCAGGTGCAGTCATTTCATCTAGGTAGAACTTGAAAGGAGTCTCGTCGAAGCTGGATAATCTGAGATTTTTCATGGCAGTCTTTACTGCTCACATGTTGGGGGATACGGTGACTCCTCGTACAAATATTAAAGGAGTCTCTTCGAAGATGGAGAATTCAATTGTTTTCATGAAAGGAGTTACTGCTCGCACGTTGGGGAATACGGTGCTACGAGTGCCATTGGAACTCTTCGCATTAAAGGGTTGGTCCATTGAGGAAGGTCACATTATCAAATGCATGGTTTGCTTTGGCCTTTTCCAGGAGCTCTGTCGCTTGGCTATTGTTAAGGATTTGCTGTTACTGAGGATTGATGTTGGGTCTTCATCCACCATTGCGCATGTCACTCCTAACCCCATGGAGGTGAAGGTAAGAGATCTGTTGCAAAACCAGGTTAATGCAATTGATTGCGAAGGTGGAAGGAGGTTGGACCATGTGAGCAAAGATTTGGTTTTCCTGCGTAAATGTTTGTGTATGCTCATTGTTTTAGAAACGCCTTCATGGTGAAATATTGATAGAGTCTTTCTTTACATTATGTCAATCTTAATTTTTAAATTATGAATGTTTAATGTATTCTTCAATTTTTTATGTTTTTTATATTTTTGAAAAACAATATTAACACAATCACACTATTAAAGCTGATTGTGAAATAGACTATTCTCTTTAAAAGGTAAAAAATAAAGCAATGGATTGTATGTCAACCATCTTCTGTAATGTGGTTGTCTTAGGGTCAACTTTCTAATAGATTCCAGTATTTAAAAAGGTGGGCTTTGTTCAATGCAAAATGCAGGAAAAGTGTAGCTAAGTGCTCAAAGTGAAGTAGTATGAATTTCAATAAAAAAAACATTCAAAATAGTATTTAGTACACAAAAAATTTTGGAGCATCTATAATCCTAAGTCTATTATGGAGGCATAATAAATCTCAAACTAAAGTGATTCTATATTGATTAACATTATTTATTTTTATAAAGGATCATTATTTTAACTCTTTTTAACAAATGTTTTAATAATTTAATATATCTATATATTTCAAAATGAGATAAAAATGATTTGAGTAGCATAATAAAATTAAATGTGAAATTTGAGATGTTTGCAAATATATTCATAACACTTTCTTTTAATGCCTCACATTTCTACCATCTATTTCTACAAAATTCACAACACAATTTATGAGAGATAGCCCATAAATAATCTTCCGAATTCTTAATTTTTTTCACTCTGATTAACGTAAGGTTTCTAGCTATATAGACGATCTGTTATTTTGTGTTATCTTTTATGGAGTCTTAGTACTTTCTAGACGGAAGTAGCTTCTCTCTTAGATCTACCGCGTCGATCTCACCGAAGTGGTCTTTTGCAATCCTGTTGCCGGTGGCTGGATCTCTCATCCAGAAATCCTTTTCTTCCTTTTGCATGCTGCTGCGACCCCACCGGCCGTCCTCCCACTGACGTTGCATAACTTCTCAATTCCCTGCATCAAACCAAGCCAGAGGACAAAATAATTATATGTTGATGTTTCTTTATAGTTTCCTTCTGAAATGAACACAAAACCATCGAGCACTACCGGAAACATAACAAAACACACATTACGACTGTTTCATAAAAAAGGTTAGAGAAAGTGAAAGTGCATACCGAGTTAGAGTCTTGCCAATGTTGCTTAAAACAGATGTGCTAGAAGATAACCTATTACCAGGCATGAACTTTACCATCCTGAAACCGAAAAGAAAACAGGAAATAGATGTAGTGTGTATCGCAATTAAAAACAGAAGAGAAAGCCAATACTTGTCTTTCGAGTTCAGAGGGAGAGTGTGTTATTGGATCGTTTTGAGGTAGACTTTGCCTCTGATGCGCTTAGAAGTTGGTTTCATTTCCGTAGCGTTCATGAGTAGTTACTTATTCTGGTTTAGTTTGTTTTAAGCTCAAGATTTTGTTTGATACCGTGGATAATGTCGACCTCTTCATAATGCCCACTGTATCTGTATAGGTATGGGAGTGTTTCTTATCTGAGCATTATATTTATATAGGGCAAGGCATTTTAACCCATGCTAAGAATTATGATAAAAGTCGCACTTCCAATATATTGTTGAGAGATGTTTTTTTTACTGGTTTTGGCCTATCTTAAGACTATGTAAAATTATGTATTTTCAAAAATCATTCAAGTATGGTTTACTATGAAATTCACTTGTAAAAGCGACAAGATAATTAAACTCTAAAGGGCATTTAAATTGTCATGTATATAATCAGATTTCAACCTGCACTCTATTTGGAGAAATCCAATGTTTAAGTCACATTCTTCCATTGGCCTGCTATTGAATACCTTGGCTTGAACTACAACTCTGTATGGGGTAGAAGTCTAATTCAATGTTTAGAAGTCCTTTGCAGCCATCATGATATTTGCCTCTAAATAAAATTATACATTCACATGAATAACACAAATGAACTAAAACCCATCCACACGGTAGAGGAGTGTGAATCTCTCTTTTGTGCTCTAAAATCAAATGAAAATAGAAGAAAGGTGGTACTCAATATGGAGTTACCTTTAACATTGTGGAGAGGGCTATTCCTTTCTCTTCTATTCTCTAAAATCAAATGAAAATACATGGAACTTTACTCAATATGGATTTACCTTTAACAATGTGGGGAGAACTACTACTGCATGGCCTCCTAATTCCTTGGTTATGCTCTAATATTAACTCTAGCTACTATTCCATGGCCTCCCTCCTTGGTTGCGCTCTAGTATTAACTCTCTAATTATAGCATAGCTATGGAACACTATAATACCATAAAATGGAGCACATTTCCCTTCTAACTATCTCATATTCAACATGGCCAGTGAACCTTACAGAATTCACTTCACTATCTGTAGATTCATCAAATGCTTATTAGGGTTAGTATTTTAGAGCATTCAGATTGTTCTTTAAATTCAATGCACATGACTAGTTCCACATTTGTGGCAAATGGTAGAGGGCATTCAATTCACCCACTTCTGTTGTTTTCAAGTGCATAGGTGTATTTGGGAAAGGCATAACTTCCTCACCTAATCTCATTGTGGAGATACTTGCATAGTTGGAAGGGTCTTTATGTGTAGTATATCGAATTTTTGTCTTCACTGTAGTCTAGATAAAAAGTGTCCAAGTCAAGCTCTAGAAATGTATCTAGAAGGCTTCCTAGGGTCTTTTATTCCAATCGTGGAAAAAAGGACATGCCCCAAAAAATGGGAGATAAATGCCAATTCATCACGTGATTCCTCCAAGAAATCATTGAAAGAGGTCACAAATTATATATTGAATCAATTCTTGGGTCATTGCTTCTTAAATTGTATATATAAAGCAACTAGTGACACTCAATTTAACTATGGATTTGGATTATGTTGCAATGTGTCTAGTGTGGATAATATTTTGTTCCGTAGGCTTTTATACAATTTCAATAGTGGCCGAGACACTATATTACTTGAACAAAATAGGTTTCCACCGTATAGTTTTAATACATTCTAGGTGCGGCGGTTATACCATATGGATGTTGTACCAATACTCCAACATTTGGTTATCTATGGGTTGAGCTTAAAAAGTTCCAATCAAGTTTTTTTGTTTCCTCTTTCCAAGCGCCTAACAATAGTCTTTAAGGGAAGATGCATATGTCTAGAATTATAGGAGAAGACGTACTATCAACCACAACTAAATTCTTGTTTAAGGAAAATTATGTCTCTATTTTTGAACGGGGTTACATCGAAAAATAAACTCCCACGAGTTGTGGTTTCTAATAATATTTATGTATTTAATGTTAGATTGAAATAATTTGTAAAGAAATTTGTTTGTACGTGTCTATTGGTTTTCTTGGTTCGTGCATGGTTATGAAAAAAGAATATGTTGTAGTTGCAACCAACAAAAAAAAATGGACATGTTTTTCCTTGTTAATTTAGTAGCGTAAATTCCTTTAAGACATCATATTTCTTTACTACATTTCATTTTTTTCAAAATAGAGAGACATTTCAGCTATGCATTTCTTGTATTGAACCTGTGAACATTAAAAAAACCAAACCTCCTTAATCACTGCTATATATACTATCAATCATTATCCTTATTCAAATTATAATTCTCTTTTGAATGTGTGAACATTAACATGTTTTCAAAACTTTAATTAGTAAGATCTCTCCATAGTTTAATTATAACAATGTGACATAGAGATTTGTGAAACAAATGTCTAGGAGAAGAAATGTATTTAGATAAATAAAATAATGAAATAAGATGAATGCTTTGTGAATTGTAGGACTACAAGAATACATGTTTGGTGGAGCGAATGTCTTCCACAATGAGTTTAAAACAAAAACACAAATCAAAATGGTTCCTTGATTTGTATAGTAATTTAGATGTAATTTTGTAGTACTATACTCCCATGTTCTTGGGTAAATATTTTATTGGAATGCATAAGTCTCGAAAATGTCTCTATCACTTTATCTTAGATTGGCTTGATTTATGTAAATGTATCACGTAATACTACTATACTATACCGACATGTACTTTGGAGAATATTTTATTAGAATGCATATGTCTCGAAAATGGTTCTATCATTTCATTTTAAATTGGTTTTTTTTATGTAAATGTATGTTCGATTGTTTTCAAAACCTTAATCGTGGCATGCTGGTAGATATGAATTTCAATGATAATAACAACTTTTTATTTAGTGATCATAATGTAATGTTCCTCCTATAGACCCATAAACAATTTGTAATTTCGAATATTATTGTATTAGGGTTTCTTGTGAGGAGCTCAAGGCTAAGGCCCCACGAGGAGAAACCTTGAAACTTAGTCGATTAACCTCTGAAGTCATAAAACATCGACCCCACTTGTTGGTGGGAAACTGGAAAACAACTAAGGCTAAAAGCCAATGGTCGTGGAACTATGATTTTGGTACCATAGTATTACATATTGCCCTTACCCTCGCAGCTTCAAGAATAAGGCTTTCCCTATACGGATTCTTCCTTCGACAATAATTAGCCAAGCTAAGATACTAAAGCCTAGTTATTTAACTCATGATTGATCCATGACGGAGGAGAATTAAAATCATTTTTTAAACTTCGACATATTAAGAGGGTCGAGTAGTCATATTTTTAAGTGGAAAGAACCAAGAGAAAACAACCCAAGACATTTATTGTTAAGGGACTACCGGTGGTAGTCACCTTAAAAGAAAAAAAAAGAAAAAGAAATTGTCATTTCATTTATATAAGTTATACGCGAATAATAAATGGCATAATTATGAACTATATATTCCTTATTATGGGTTGATATATATATATATATAGTTACAATGTATGAATTATGGAGCGCAACTCTTACTTTAATTTCGTAGGAATTATTAATGGGAGTTTGGGGTTGTTTATAAGAAAGCAATCAAACTAACCAAAGGAGGGCAACTACCCCCCCCAGAAAAGGGGGAAACTTTACTCCTTTCCTTAGAAGACACGATACTTCGGGAATTTGCTGGTGCGTTTCTATCAACATGATGGAGCATTAAATTTACACTATATATTAGGACAACGGGTTAAGGGCGATCTTCCATTGAAGTATCCACCATAATTTTGGCCGTTGTTGGCAATACTACACATGAAGAAGTATTTATGTACCACATTTATATAAATGTCTATTTTGGGACCATGTTAGAAAGGAAAAAACAGGCCTGCCATGGTAATTCTGGGCAGCATGATGTGGTTTATGCTGATAACCTCTATACCCTTGAATATGAGACTCTCGACTAGAGGACCAAGTAGACGCAAAAGGAAAGAAGCAATTTCCCCAAGGAAGGTGTAATAATACGTCGTTAAGGTAGTTGTTAGCGGGTAAGCGAGGAAAAAAGCGCAACATTGAAGTGAGCCAAAAAATCAGAAAATTAACAGTTTAACATTACATTATACAATGAAGATGCCATTGCATGGGAGAAATATATGTGATGAAGAAAAGAAGCCAATGTGTAGTCATAATCTGGAATTACTTGCTATCGATGTGGTTCCAAAGTTCATAATTGTGCTAGAATAGGTTGCAAAAGTAGCTTGGAAAACACACATTTGATGACGATTTATGTAGTTATAAATTCTCACATTAACAAAAGTCATGTTCAAGGAGTAGACATGATAGCACTGTATGGTTTGGCCAAAATGGTACAAATTTGAAGACATTTCTGGCACTTCACAAATACAGAAAAGAACATCAAGAAGAATAAAAGAAAAGATTTCAGTATATATATAAATTTGATAATTCAAGGTAATAATACAGTATTAGTGAACACTCTTGGCAGTGTATGATAAGTAGCAAAACTAACGACTATCAATCCATCATACATCAATTGACACAATTGAAGACAATATCAGTACCCATGATATTGTTTTAGATGATACAATGAGCTGCCAGCCACAATTCATTGTCATCCAATCCATCAAATAGATGATTGAAACAATCGCAAACAAAGTATTTATCAATAATTACATCTCTAGACAAAACCTGTAGATTCTAGAATCTTGACAAATCTATAGATTTTGGAATCTTCTGCAATGGAGCCATGAGGTACTGTTGAGTCTTTGGGAGATATGGCAGTTAAATTTGGTGTAATGACCCCAAACTAGGTTTTATTTTGATTATTATTATTTTTATTTACTGTCTATGCATGATGAATTATGGCTGTTAATGACTCAGCCAAAGAGTCCAGGGAGTGACTGATGTAATAATTACCCTTCGGGGGTCAATGACAATGAATAATAAAAATATTATTGATGCAGCGAATCTAGTGGAAGCAACGAGGTTAAAAGAGGAAACCTGCGGGAGATAGTAAGAAACATGGACTAGCTAACTTCAGGGATTGGAAATAATAAAGTGTGAGATGTGCAAAAATCAGCACAGACACATCCCTGAAATAGGGGATACCATTAAGCCCTGGGGATTCTGGTGAGGAAGGGGAGAGGGCTAATGGGGAAAGACCTAGGAAAAGAAAAGAGGATCCAAGGAAAAAGAGACAAAAGGAGCATATGGTGTAGGCAGGACGCTGCTGAGTATGCTGGGGGAAAATGACTCTACTGAGAGAGTGCCTTCTGTTGGGAATGATTCCCTGTGAATGTTCTGAGTTTCGAATCTGAAGTTAGGGGTCCTTGCTATCTCCTAGGAGGTTTGGCTCAGGGGTGACTAGAAGGCAAAGGAGCTTATCGTAGTCTACGGTTGGGTGGAACGTGGCTGCTTCTATTGTAGTCGGTACATCATATCTACAAGTTTTGATTACGATTTGATGATTTTCTTTTTTGTATACTGAGATGTGTATTTTATTTTATTGTCTCATATTTACATTTTGTTAAATAGAAATTATCTTGGTTATGCTAGAAGTAAAATTATCTGGTAGAATGCTCTAAGACAAAAACGAAGTTATATAATGTATATATATTTGTTTTTATGTATGTTCTTATAACTAACAGATCTAGTCTTATTCACTTGGCTCGGTATGACACAAGGGTTTGATTTCTTGAACTTTAATTTTAATAGAGTATGCAGGTTTCATTTTTCCAATTCTCACGCATGCATGTAGTAGTTTAGACCCAGTTTTCTATGGTGGATATTATCTTTCCTCTCCAAGTTATCGATTTTGGCTCTTCTTTGAATTATACCCCTCATAGACTAGTATGTGATTTCAAGTTAAAGGCCCCCAACCCATGGCACTATCAGAGGAGATCATCCGGATCGACTAAGCCACTTGCGTCCAAATCTCTACGGGGTTTTGACTGAAACCAAAAGGACTTCGACATTGTCATGCCTTCCTCTTAGATTTTCTTCTTACCAAAAAGGTGGTTTGGGAATTAGCGATAAGATGAGAACTAGAACCCTACGCCACATGGCCCAAACACCTCCTTTCTCACCGACCACGCTTGGAACCCAATCTCGAAACCCTAATCCTCTTCGCTGGGATAAGTGACGGCCAGAGAAGGTTTGGCCTCGGAGAGGGAGCCCTTTGGTTGTTTTGAGGAGGAATCGATGGAACCCTTAGGGCACATCTCTCTCACCTCACTCACTTTGATAGAACTGAATGCGCCTAGGGACTAATGTCTCTTTCTATTGAAAAATCTTCGCCACTTTCAAACTAGGGTGTCGACCCAATCCACTTGTCTATTTTTCAATCAATCCTTAAGGTGGGTCTAGCACCACCCTGTCAAGCTGAGTAGAAGAACCATCGGACGGCACAACCATCGTAAGGTCGAAGGAAGGCATGGTTGGGGTAGGAGTCCTTTTCTAATGTCTGTTACACAGACTCTTTTGGGTAATCATGATAAACTACTAACAAAAAAACTTCAACTACCCACAACGAAAATTGTAGACTAAGTCTACCTTTACAATTTTTACAGTAAACATTTAAACGAAGAAATGCATAGATGGGTCATCATTCCACACAAGTCCCACAACATAAAAAGCCATTAAAAGAAAATAGAAGAAATAATGCAGACAATCCTTTTATACATAGCACAATTAAAAGTCCAGGAATTTAGCCAGGCCACATTATCATCGCTTAAAGCCTTTTACTATCAAAATGAGTGCATTCCATCCTTTATGAGGACTAACAATCCGATCAAAACTTATACATATATTTACACAGAGAAAACAAAATACCATAACTCGTTCTCGACTAAGAGTCTGCCACGCCACGTCTTCATAGCCTTACTCCTTTGAAAGACCAATTAACACGACAATTCAAACATTGGAAACCCTTAGTTTCCTTTGCATACGTAGACCACAAATATCCCCACTCCTCTGGATTGGAAATCCCACAACATACATAATATACCACTAGATCGATAAAACCACCTACCGACAAAGACGCCTTGCTTGCACGCATCCGTCCAACCAATCCCGCACCTGGTACCTATGAATCAAAGGAAAGGGTTAAGTGTTGTAATGGGAAGAAAACATGACTAAGAACTAAGATCTGACTAGTAGCAGTGAAAACACATTTTTTTTACCTAGCGCGAAAGGGTTCGGGATTCAAGCGCCAACACTGATACCTCCTCCAAACCCTCGAAGGGATTCCTAGAACCAAACACCAAGTCTCGAGTATGTCGAAGATCTAGTGGAGCCTTCGAGAAGTCTTTCTTCTCCCCAAAGGTCACAAAGTACAGTAACGTTAAAAGACATAGTAATGACAAGCGTACTATGGCAGCTTCTAGTGGACGACAACTCATTGCGACCCTTGTGATCATTGGGATCGTAATAATTACCACCTGCTACGAAATCAATAAGAGGTGACAGTTGTGAGGTCAACTTTGGACATGGTGGACACCCTATCGTGGACCTCTCAACCCATGCGTCGAGCTCTAGCAAGTCATCTCCGTGGCTGATGGCAAGGTGATCATGAATCACGTGGATATTCCTTTGGAACCATGCGACCACCATATTAAAACTATGCTTAACATTATAAACTTTGGTTTGAGCTGAAGCATACAACTTTTCCATCGGAGGGAGGATTGCCCACATTTAAACTTAGGATAACCTTTGATTCCTTAGGACAATTTCACGGAAATTCCTCCTTGTGCAAGTTTATTACATGAACCTTGCCTTTGGTCCTTGCCATATTTGTTTATGGACCTTTCTAGTGCAATGTGGAGACATGAAGGTTCTTGGCGTTGATTTTGGGGGATTGGCCCTTAAATTTTTCACAGAGATGAGTTTGTTCCAGCCTTCTGATGGGAGTTGGAATAACCTTATCTAGGAATGCCCTTTTTCAATTTCTTAGAGCACCTGTCATGGAAAAATGGTTGGTTAGCTGAAGCTTAGTAAGTGATTTTATCAGCCCTATGGTCCAATCTGCCTTCAGCAGAACCCGCAAGTAAAACATATCCAATCTACAACAACTTAGATACTGAACTACAAATTTACTTTCCTTTCCAAAAACAGATAAAAGCTTCAACAAAATAATGACAAGTCTAAATTTACCATTCTTATGCCAAGACTAAATTACCTCTCAAAGATTTAAAGGAATTATAAATTAGTTATATGCCCTGTATAGGAAGAAAGAAAAAAAAATTGAGGTAGTTTACATATGGTATCAGAGTGTAGGATTCAACCCTGTAGCGTGTTGGGTGCACTTCATTTCCTGTTTAATTGCAGAAATATATATATATATATATATATATATACACACACACATAGAGATTAACAGCACTCTAACATTTTATTAGCATGTTGTGTTGCTTACTTGTGAATATACAGTTGGTTGTTATTTTGATAAACTGCAGGAATTATCATGGCCTCTCCAGTGGAGGATGAGTACCAACCTGAAAACTCGGAACAGGTACCACTGACCACACAACCGGCAGAGGAACATTCTGAATCCAGTCAAGTACTGGATACAATGAGGCACCTAATATTGGAAATACAAATCTATAAGGAAGACAACGAACAGTTAAAGAAAGCACAGGAAAAACAATAGGAGATCAATGAAATCTTGTTACAAAGTCTGCACGAGAAAAAAAATGGAAAGGAGCCTCAGACTGAGACTAGGAAGGGACCCAAAAGGGAAGAAAGTGCAGAAAGAAAGAGTAGTTCGTCTAACGATACCCACAACTTTGAAAATCAGGTCAAGACTAGCGGAAAGAGAAAGGTCGATCACCTGGAAGGTGAATTAAAGAAGATCAAACCCACTAGTTTCGACGGGGAATCTAAGAGAGGGGAAGAAGTGGAGGCATGGCTGTTGGACATCAAGAAATATTTCTAGATATACAACTATTCGAGTAACATGAAAGTCCAAATGGAAATTTATAATTTTAAGGGAAAGGCTAGTATCTGGTAGCAAGACCTCAAGATCTCACAAGGACTCAAGGAGAAGAATTTGGAGTGGGCAGAATTCAAAAGACTGTTTAAAAAATAGTACCTATCCGAGAATTACTAAAAAATGAAAACTAAGGAATTCTATGAGTTAAGACTTAGCTCGATGACCATGGAAGAGCTCATTAACAAGTTCTTGGACTTGTTGAGGTTTGTACCCTATATCAAGGAAGAAAAGGTGAAGGTACAGAGATTCCTAAGTTGTTTGCCGCAGGATTACAAGGACAGAATCGAATTTGACAACCTAAAGACTCTGGATGAGGTACTAAGAAAAGATCGGCTATGTTATGAGTAGTACAAACAACGGAACGACTCATCCAAAACATAGAGAGACAGGAGACCAGAAAGGTTTAGCCAATAGAGGAAGGGATTCAGACCACTGCCATACAAGAACACCCCGAGAAATGCCCAAGGAAGCCCCTATATTAAAAGTGGACCGCCCCCGCCAAGATACATAAATCCAGGAAGTCTAATAATAAAAGGGGCTGAAGGGGCTCCCCGAGAACCTCTAACCTGTTGGGAATGTGGTGAACCCCATCTGAAGAGACATTTCCCATTCCTAACTAGGGAAAATAATACCTTGCATAGCATTCAAGAAGCATCGACAGTTGGGGAAATTTGCAGGAGTTTCCACAGCATAAATGTGGCCTTAGAAGATCGGCAAGCCGACCATCAGTCTACTATAGTGGAAATCGAAGGTATTGTTTCAAACCATGCTATATCTGTGTAAATTGATCCAGGAGCTACGTTGAGTTACATTTCTCCGAGGATGGTGGAGCTCCGCCAACTGGCCAGGGTAAATCATGCAAAACCATGGTTGGTCCAGTTGGCCACCGGGGAAAAAAGAAAGGTAACAGATTTTATTATTAACTGTGAAGTTCAGTTGCAGGATCATAAAACCAAGATCGACCTAAATATTTTACCCTTGGGATCGTATGACATGATTATTGGCATGGACTGGTTAGAGAAGCATAAAGTAGTGTTGAACTGTTTTTCAAATACCTTTACTTACATTAATGAAGACCAAGTCCTTTGGACGGTAGGAGGGTTTCCCAAACCTGTCTCAGTAAAACAAATTTCCACTATGCAACTAAGGAATTCCTAAGAAAGGTCTGTAAACTCTTTGCTGTTAGGGTTGCTGACTTGCTCCTAAATGAAAACCGGACCTCTCTAAAACAACACCCAGTCCTAGAAGAGTTTCTTGATGTATTTCTCGAGGAGATACCAGGTCTACCCCTCAACAAGAGATCGACTTATCCATTGAGCTACTACCCGGGTCTGCACTGGTGTCAAAGGTGCCTTATCCGATGAGCTTTCCAAAATTGACTGAACTGAAAATTTAGTTGCAGGAATTACTAGAAAAAGGATATAACGGGCCTAATGTGTCCCACTGGGGTGCACCGGTCTTGTTCGTTAAAAAGAAGGACGAGACCTTAAGACTCTGTATCAATTACCAGCATCTAAACAAAGTAACCATAAAGAATAACTATCCCCTACCCAGAATCAATGACATATTCAATCAAGTAGGAGGGGTGAGAGTCTTTTCCAAGCTGCACTTACGATCTGGCTATCACTAGATCTGAATAAAAAAGTGAGGAAATAAACAAAACTTTCTTCAGAACCCGTTATGGACACTACGAATTCATAGTAATCCCTTTTGGCTTAACTAATGCCCCTGCCACTTTTATGTGCCTGATGAACGGCATTTTTTAACATCCTGATTTACTCAAAAACCCAAGAAGAACATCAACATCATTTAAGCGCAGTGTTGCAAACTTTAAGGGAACACCAACAGTATGCCAAGTTGGAAAAGTGCGAATTTTTTAAGGATGAAATTCAATACTTGGGATAGGTTATATCCAAGGAGGGGATTGCAGTAGATCCCAAGAAAGTACAAGCCATATCTGATTGGCCCATGCCCAAGGACGTGGCTGACGTTCAGTCATTTATGGGACTCACTGGCTACTATAGAATATTTATCGAGGTATTTTCCAAAATCGCATACCCCTTTACCTCCTTACAAAAGAAGGGGGTAAAGTTTTCCTGGTCATTAAGATGCCAAGAAATCTTCGACAAACTTAAAGAGTTGCTGACTAGGGCCCCATTCCTAAAGGTAGCCAATCCCCTTAAAAGTTGCACGATCTGTACTGATGCCAGTTTAGAAGGAGTAGGAGGGGTATTATCCGAAGACGAACATGTGTTCTGTTACGAGTCACACAAGTTGAAAGAGCATGAAAGTAACTACGTAGTCCATGAATTAGAAGTGGCACCCATGGTGCATGCCCTAAAAATGTGGCGGCACTACTTACTAGAAAATAAATTTTTGTTACTGACCGATAACACTTGCCATGAAAAATTTATTTACTCAGTCCGGTCTAAATGCCCGACAAGCGAGGTGGTTAGCCTTTCTCAGTGAGTTCGACTTCGAAGTGAGGTATATAAAAGGTAAGGAAAACAAGGTAGCAGACACACTGAGTCAAAGGACTCATGGTATTAGCAAGATAGTCTCAAGCCAGCCCAAGAGTGACCTCTTGGATATGGTCAAGGAAGCAAGCACTGAGGACGTTAATTATAATAAACTACTCAGTAAAATACAAAATCACGAGATAAATCTAGATAGAACAGCTTTTAAGGTTGACCAGAAAGGCTTTATTTGGTTTAAGGATAGGTTGTATGTACCTAATGTTTTGGAAATCAAGTTGTTTATCATGAATGAGATGCACAAACCTCCTTTTACAGGCCATCTAGGGTACCAAAAGATGGTAACTGCTCTAAGGAAGCAGTTCTTTTGGCCCGGTTTAAAATCTGATGTAATTGAATATCTATCCAAATGCGTAGAATGCCAGCAAGTTAAGACAGAACATGGGCACCCGGCCAGTTTGTTATAGCCTCTACCAATACCCCAGTGGAAATGGGACATCATATCTCTAGACTTCATCATTGGTTTACCAAAAACACAGAAACATCATGACTCTATCATGGAGGTAGTGGACAAGTTAAGCAAATCTGTTCATTTTATTCTAGTAAAATCAACACATAAGGTGGCTGATATTGCAGAAATATTTCTAAAAGAGATATTTCGACTACACAGTGTACCAAAAATTGTAATATCTGACAGGGATGTGAAATTTACATCAAATTTCTGGAAATCTCTATTTGCAGGTTTTGAAACTAGAATTAACTTTAGCACCAGTTATCATCCAGAAATGGATGGGAAAATAGAATATACCAACCAGACCATCGAAAACATGTTAAGGATGTATGTCGTGAAAAGACCCACTCAGTGGGAGAACTATTTGCACCTGGTGGAGTTCGCTTATAATAACGGTTATCAAGCCTCAGCGAAAATGAGTCCATTTGAAATACTATACGGGAAAAAGTGCAATACCCCTATCAGTTGGGATAATCCTGTGGATAGTGTACTAATTGGACTTGAGCTGTTACAGGAGATGGAGCAAATAGTTCGTGAAGTACAAAAGAATCTAAAAGTGGCTCAAGATCGAAAAAAGTGTTACGCTGATTTAAAAAGAAAACACAAGGAGTTTTGTGTTGGTGACCACATGTACGTATGGGTCAAACCTAAGAAGAGTTCCCTCAAACTGGGGAGCTACAAGAAACTAGCTCCAAGATTTTGTGGACCTTTCCAAGTCCTAGAAATAATCGAGCATGTAGCTTACAAGTTGGCCTTGCTTGTTCATTTAAATATTCATAACGTTTTTCACATTTCATTGTTAAAAAAATATGTGTATGACTCAGCTCACATTATCGATTGGAATGTGGTACAGGTGGAACCCGAAGGAGAGTTCCAGGTGGAACCTGCACACATTCTGGATAGGAAAGAGATAGTACTTCGAAACTGAGTCATCGCTCGGGTGAAAGTGCAACGGAAGCACTTTAGCCTCGAGGAGGCAACTTGGGAGCTAGAGGATGAAATGTGAATAAAGTACCCTAGATTTTTTATCAAGCCAATGGGAGAAGATGAACACTGAGGATAGTGTTTAAAATAAGGGGGTGTGGATGTAATGCCCCTAGACTATGTTTTATTTTTATTTTATTTATTTATTTATTGTCTATGCATGATGAATTATGGCTGTTAATGACTCAGCCAAAGAGTCCGGGGAGGACTGATGTAATAATTACCCTTGGGGGGTTAATGACAATGAATAATAAAAATATTATTGATGCAGCGAATATAGTGGAAGAAGCCAGGTTAAAAGAGGAAACCTACGGGAGACAGTAAGAAACAGGGACTAGCTAACTTCCACTACTACATTCGACCAAAAATCCGACGGCCGTATTGTCAGATTTTCGACACTTCCCTGTCGCATGTACGACACTATGATTTTTTTTAAGCGTCGATGGATTTTCTTCGATTATCCGACATCTTTCCAATCTGTCGGTTAAGCGACAACTCAGTTTACCATCGGTTAAATGTAAATCGTCGATTATCCGACACTTACAGGCCGTCGCTTCTACAGCATGGCCGTCGGTTAAGAGACAGTGACAATTTTTTTTATAAAAAATTTACACCTACAAGCGTAGCTTAACCAACACCTACAAGCATCGCTTAAGCGACGGTATTGTATTTAAAAAAAAAAGGCGTCGCTTAACCGACACCTATAGGCGTCGCTTAAGCGACGGTATTGTATGTTTTTTAAAAACAAAATAATAGTATTTGGTGGGTACATCTTGAATTTGCATTATTGTTTTTACATATACAAAAGGACCTCCCTGTCCTTCCATCAAACAACTAAGCGTGGAAAAGCAGCAGAAGAGGGAAAAGACATTACCAACACACCCACCTCTTGTTGTACATAACCATTTTGTAGTGCAACAAAGCAATCCATTGCTTTATGGTACGTGTTTCCTTTGTAAGAAGAATCCAACAGATCAGTGATCAGCTTTTTCATTTCTCTAATAGCCTTAGGAAACCATTCACCACTATCTCGGTGAGCCAGCATAGCCTCAAAATCTTGAACTGGTGTCAAGCTTCCAACTTGTTCGGTTTTCCTTGCTGCAAGACTATCGTAGGAGATGCCACTATACATATCATTTCCTGCATCTTTCCCTGCCATTTCTTCAGATAATGATGGGTTGTCCCTCTAGAATCTCCTGGAGGCATTCTCTGTCTGTTGAAGGGAGAGAAAACAAGTTACTCATGGTGTGCTGTTCTTCATCACCTAGGACTTCAAACGCGTTTCCAAATAAATGAAAAAGGATTGTGAACTGGAACAAGAGAACCTTTACCTTTGGATTCACTTTCAATTGGAATTGGCTACAAAACTTATCAAGTTTATTTTTGGCAAACAACTCTGGGTCAGGCTCAATTATCCTCTTAACAGCATCGTCAATCGGAAACACATTAGCATTTGATCTGCTTGACTTCATATGAAGAAAACTGTAGAACCACTGGACAATTAAAAAACAAGTGAAGTGAAAATATAACTAATGTATGCAAGAATACATACACACAAGTGCTATCTTTCTGTAGTTTTTCATCTAACCCTCGGGATTCACAGTAAAGACAGATTATGATTATAATGTATACCATCAAAAACCTAGAATATCCCACAATACACCCTAGAAAAACCTCAATGTTTTCTAATGGCTGTGGATATGGAATTTTCACTAAATAAGGGGGAAACCCATTGTGGGTAACAATGTGCCAAAATGTGCCTACATCACCAATTCTACCAGAAGCCTTTAGCCTTTTTCCTTGAACCTTAAGCGGTTAGACAAAAGCCAAGTCCAACAATTTATTTTACTATTGATTTATCAACGGACCACCTACTTTGGTCAAGGTGAGTTTAAATATATAACAAAACATAGGGAAGATGGTTAAGATTAAGATATGATGGATTACAATATATAACGAAACACAGGGAAGACTACAATTCATATGATGGATTAAGATATGAAGAACCTCAAAATTTCAAGAAAAATTCTGAGAGTTATTCATTTCATTCTATTTCATAAGATCATATAGCATATGTCAGGATTTAACCCTACAGAAATGATCATAAATGAATCTTTTGCAATGGGCATTTACAAGGCAACAAACACAAGAAATTAAAACAATAGTAGAACACCTCAAACAACCACATAAACTTCAGCCTTCTGACCTTCAGCTGGACAGCTCTGTAATCAAAACCAATGATTTTACCCCATTTACCATCACAAAGTTTTAGATACTACATAAACTCCACAACGTTTTAAATCGCAAGTGGCTATGAACATCAAAATACACGTACATGTACATCTACATAGAAAATTATAGACATCTATCGGAACATTCATTATTGTACCCATACATATTGCCCCAACTCACTTCAAGTTTCCAAATTTCTCAATTTTTATTGGCAGTACTCTTTATGAGCCTCTCATGGAGAACATAAGACGTAAAAGCTTTTCCTTATTTTAATATTTGGTCAAAAATTATTTTAATTCTTTGAAGCATCAATTTCAGAAACAAATTGCAGGTCTATATTCAGTCATAAGAATACACATATTGAAAAAATATGCTCAAAACAAAGATCTTACAGTCAAAATATTGCAGATCAGAAATTGGTTCATGTCATGCTCAGTTATTTTGTAACTAGAATCCCCTTCAAAACTTTATCAGAGCCTCAGTTTGGGACCACATGCTGAGCTTTATGGAAAGAGGCTGAAAGACAGGGCGACTAATTTCAGGAAACAAGCTAAAGTGGTAGAGAATAGAAACACCAAAGGTGTGGAGATTTGCCTTCTTCCTATAATTAAAACAATAGGAAGAAGCCACTTGTAAAAAGAATCTGTAAAAGTCTTGTACGTAGAAACATATGCTTATTTTTATTGTCAGTAGAAAACCTTTGAAATGTTTATCTTTTATTGTTGTGCAAGTCATAAGGGAGAAACTGCACCAGGTCATGTTGGCTCTCTAGAAATTGAACTCTTAGGGAACTATAAAGAAAAAATGGTGAAACATCCCCTAGACAGATCTCTGATCTCTGAATTGAATTCTAATGTTAAAATTGAAACCTTGCTTCTCAGCAACAGATTGCAACAGATCTCTGCAGTTAAAGGGCTACAATGATCTTGCATTACACAGATTCACAAATACTTGGGAAGCCTGAAAGCTCTCCTCTTCAACAATGGTGAAGGCATCTTTGGCACCTCTCATCAATGTCTGCACATAAAAAGAACTTGGGATACACTCTTTGGAACCTCAATGACCCATATAGTTCTAGATAACATGGATAGCAGTAATTCTCGAATCATCTCTGAATTTTTTGGGCTTCCATTTGTCTTGGCCATAATTTATCCAACAGGCTGATAAAATCAGGAGTTACTATCTATGCTTTTGGAACCTTAACAAAGGAAATATGTTTTTAAGATGGTATGAAAGTGGCCTCCAGCTCTCCAAGGATTTTCAGGATGTATGCAATTGAAGGATATTGAATTCGCAGGACTTGTATCTGTAATTAAAAGATGTTGAATCTCTCAAAACTTGACTCTGTAAGTAAAATCCACACAAGTGAAAACTATAATAATACTAATGTTTTTCAAGAAAAGAAAAAGATAACCACATCCTAGTATTCTTAACCTATCAAAGGAATTTCCTAATAACCTAATGAAAAAATTGATTTGCTAAATAACTTCAGCTTTATTTATATGCAAAAAATCAATTTCTAAGGAATCGTGAGCATCTGTCCATAGGAAATGAATCTCTCCTCATTGGTTTGCGCATTTTCTATTCAGTAATTCATGGCTGGAGTTCTCTCACGTACTCCCTCAATAAACTGACTCTGATTAATGTTAAAAGAGTTACTCAAAAACCAGATAGGATTTTTTTTTGTACATTGTTGTTTTGCATATGTGAAACTGACCTTTCCCTTCAGACTATGTCATTTTCCCTTGCAGAACATCAGTTTTGGGGCATGATGTTATTCAACAGCTTATCTCAAAAGCTCCAAAACCAAGAACTTAACAAAATCCTCATTATTTATTGGGTTATTTCTTAAATCACTTCAGCCAAATTAGAAAGCTTGGTCATTTTGCGCAATAAATATCACCACTAAGATTGTTTATACAATAAACACATACATTAGTAACGATGGGTACAGTGGTTTCTGCTTGAAAATACTTATATAACTATATTGAATTTTACACTTCAAATATTTGTTTAAGATGACTAGCAAGCGGGAAGGTCATTCCCAAAATGTTTCTAGATAAAAACACATAGAATTTAAGTTACCAACCATTTATCAAGGAAATATTCATACAGCTGGGAATTTCTTTTCCTCAAGAGACAGAGGGATGTACTACATGGAAAAGGTATTTTTTTTGTGTATAAACTATAAGAATATACTCTGAAGGATGATGCTGATTTCAGTAAAAAATGATTGAGAACATCTCCTCAATACATGACAAGTCATGTCAGGTAACAGAGTTGAATTTTAAAAATCAAGGTATGTATAATTCGAAATAAGCAAAGTAGACCTCTTCAAGAAGTTTGGAGAGTTTTCAAATCTAATTAAGGATTGATATTCCACAATCTTATCCAAAGCATTCCAACAATCAAGTTGCTTTCTGGGTCACCTCAAAATGAAAAAGAAAATCTTGGAAAAGCATTGTAAAACCTAAGGAACAGAAAAGGAGCAAACCTTAAAACATGGCTAATTAATTTTTGACCTCCTTTTAAGGCATAGAATTCAAACATATTAAATGAATTAGAGGTGATGCGTGCAAAATTGACGATCAACTTCCCGCGTCATCCACTTCGGACTTAAAGACAAATCTTGGAAAAGCAGTAGTGATGTCTCTGCAAAGAAGCAAAGGTAACATAAGAGTGCCATTAGTTCATTTACAAATGATGGTGCAACAAAAATGATAGACATGATAAGCTTGACATGTATGGACGAAAACAGTTTTATGGGGAAACTGAGAAATGGAGATAGGTCTATGGAAAGTGTCTCTGAGAAAGATCCCAGTTTCAAGAGAGGACACATTTTGGATAGAGAAGACATCTAAAGATACTTCATTACTCACAGTTTGTGAGCAGTTAGTTTTTTGTGTATTGAAGGATGGGCAATCAAGCGTTTTGCTGAAAATATTGACATCCCTTTTGAGCATGCATGTCGGGGCACTGCGAAAAGATGTGATTTTTGTTCTTGATGGAAAATAATGCGAATATGATGCACTGTTTTCACTAAATTTGCTGCTTCAAGCAGGTTATGACAAGTCAAAGCAGGAAGAGCTGTTGGGGAACCTAGGAGCTAGCTTTAAGCTTATAGAGTCTGTACTTGGAACTATGACAAATTTTAGAGGAATTGTGAGCAAAGAAAACACAAGGAACCTGAACAAACTTTTTTTGAGCTCCTCGTTGCATGGTTTCCCATCACATGTTCATCCAGGGAATGCAGCTATGGTCTCTTCTACCCTCTCTGTTGAGGGATTTTTGTATACAATTGAGCAATTTTTCAGAGCAAGAGATGCATCTGGTGGTGTATCATATTCATTTGTTGAAATCTCAAATGGGTATATGCTCATTTTCACTAAAGCATAGGACCTCATCATTAAGAAAAGTAAAACTGATATCAGCATACAAGTCCTAGCACTCATCTCTGTTTGAATCTCTATGTGGAACAAACTCTGAAGAGGTAGTTTTCAAATATTGTATAATTACCCCTTTATTGGGTATATAACATGCCACCCCTACTCAAAATGATTTAGCCAGAATACATGGCTGAAATGACCATCAGTGGCAATGATCTTTCCTGGATGTGCCAAGAGGCTTTGGACACAAGGCCACACTAGGGAGCAAGTAAATGCAGATCTTATTATGTTGATATCTAAAGGAACATGAAAGGAAATCGAGTGGTCAGCAGCCTATAACTTTTCTTGATGTGGCTACTTGAATCAAATATACAACTACCCAAAGTGTTCGAACTGAGAAAATAGGGTTTCTCAAAGGCCATTTCATCCTCGATAATTTTATTACTCCTAGGCAAGTCTTGACTGGGCAAAGGAATCCTAGTCAAAAGGTCGTTATCTAAGGTTGATTTTCACAAGGCATAAAACAAAATTTAGTGGGATTCCATCATCAATATGCTCTAATGGCTGGATTCTTGAAGTTTTCTTTACTGAAGCAGTCACAAGCATTTCTTCAAATGCCTCTACTAGTTTGTGTCAATAGACAGCTATCAGCAACATCTCTGCTTCATCATTCCCATCATATGGGAGTTGCCTCTAGCCCCTTGTTTGTATGTTATTACAGTCAATGATCTAGGATATCTTCTTGGAGTTGCTGAGTTCTGGAACAAATTTGGGGAACTCACTTCTTGCTGATGAGCAGTTACTTAACATCCATTTTGCTGATGACTCAGCTCTCACTCCAAACATATCTTGTAACTCTGTTAAAGGTACAAAGCAATTTGCTGCCTTGACATTTTTGCAAAAGCTACTAGAGCTATTGTGAGAGAGGAAAGTATGGGCATTCATCATAGAGCAAGAAGGATTTAAACTGTGGCTTAACATCAAACAAAAACAAATCCAACCATAATTCCCTTTTGAAATTTGATGTACCTGTAAACATTATTTGGGATCAAGTTTTGCACAAAATGGAAAAAAAGCTTCAACAATGGATATGCAAAGATGTTCACTTTGCAAGCCAAATCATCATCATGGTCAGAAACCTGGCTATAATTAATGTTTTAACTCTTCTTGTTTATTTCCTAGTGCAGGATACTAGCAGTAGAAGATTCTTCTTTGACCCTTTCTTTGGGGGGAAGCGGCAGGGTGGAAAAAAGGGATAGTCAGTTTCCTGGGACCTCTAATTGTCCAGAAAGTATGGAAGGACTGGGCTGACAGATATTAGTATTTGATGGATTGTGTTAGTATAAAAATAGGTCATCAGAGCCATAAGCAGAAATTGGACAGGATAGATACTTGTCTACAATTGCATACAAAATGTTACACATGTACAAGGTATACTCAAGTGATATGAACTTTCATAGTGACCTCAAATATTTTTAAATATCTAGTTCATGTATAGTATATGTGACAAGCATGGCAGTGACCTACATACTTTTACTGTAATTTGCAAGATGATCCCCAATGAATAATTGTTTTAGTCAATTTTGAATGCTCAAGGCTACAATGTTCTCTAAAAATGACTTCAAAATCTACTAACATGGTGAGTTAGGAGGTGTCATGGTATCTAGAAGTCTCACTCTTATTTTAAGACAAGTACTTGGGTTGTTAGTCACTACTAACATCCTAGAGCTACATTACACTAGATTTAAAGTTACCAAATCATTTTGGGGTTGGGTTGTATTGTTCCTTCTGTTTCTCCCCTCCAACAAAAATAGGTTTGAGAACAATGGATGAAGTGATAGCTATTATGGAGCAAGTGGGATGTGATCAGACTGATGCATTGGATAAATAACTGTGTGTATCACTGCCACATGTAACAAATTAAATGGATCATCAAATTCCATCAGTTCCCTATTCCAAGAGCTTGCTTAACAACTTCCTCTACTTCTCATCACCAGCTAAATATTAATTTTACAATAACTAAGCATTGCTGCATGTCATGGCATACATCCCAAGGCTTGCCACTTCAATAGATCAAGCTATCCTAGTCCTGCCCATGTGTATGGCACTCCACTCTGTCTGCTAGTTGTGAATAAGACAAACATAATAGGACACAAATCTTCCATCTTTTCCCTCAAAAATTTATCTTTGGGATCACCAAAACAAATATGCAAGAAAAAACCTACCTTAAACATGTTTATTATAAGCAATTCAATTCTTAAAGAGGTCAAAAGACTCTTTTCCTTTCTGTCAAATATTTTATTCCAAAATGTAATCGTAAACACCAAATCAGTGAAAATTTTCTTACCCTTGCTTTGCTTTGATGTCTCTGCTGAAGTCAATGTTGGGCTCGCAATCCAGCACTAAGGCTGGAACCTAAAGTTGACATGTTTGCATTAGAAGCATACAATTAGCATCATAAAATATATAGCAGCGCTAGATTCCAAGCTGATTATGAATATTCCATAGATCAGTATTTGTCTTACCTTCTGAATACTGGCATGTACATGTTCTCCTTGCAAAAGAAATGTGCGATCCCTCATCTCGGGGTGTAGAGACCTATCCATATCAAGAGGTAACTGGCTCACAGACAACAACCCTCAATTTCCACATTGGGCAGGGAAGACCCAGTTCTCATGATTATCATGCAAACCCCTCAGATAATCTAGTGACACGTTATTTTCTTATGCTCTTTTTCGTAACTGCAAACGTCTATGGCATGTGTCTGGACTGGCCCTTAAGTAAATAAATCCATCAGGAACAAGCCCAGGTAAAACAGAAACAACTAGATCAAACCATGAATCATAGATGCTAAGCTCCATCCCATTCATCCATTTTTCCTCATGAACAACTCACACAAACACCTGGTATATTCAAGACCGGTAAATTTGTTTCTAACTTTCTTTTTCCAGTGCTAAAATGCCAGCAACTGCACTAAAAGCAGACACTAGAACAAAAAGTAAAGATGCAAAAACAAAGAAAGCAATTAGACTGACTCTTAATGGGGCAGATAAACTACAACATCTATTTACTTATACATTTCATCATCTATATTGGACAGTAATGAAATTAGACCTGAACAGAACATACAATGAAAGCTAAGACTCTCAAGTTCCTACACTGTGATAAATGCATAAAATCCTATTAAACTTTCTATTAAAATGAACCTCAAAACATACCATCCAATCATTGAAAACACTTCTCTCCATGCGTCGTAGAGGCTTTAAGCCACCTGCAGACTCTCGCTCTTGCATCACCCTTGTTACAAAAACATAGTTCTGAAATGTGTAGGCATACCGTTGAGGTTCAGCATAGAAAGCATCCAATATATTGAAATGATTAGGCCCAATGTCTTGCCACTTAGAAATAGACTCAGGAACCACCTCTACAAGGTCATGTAATTCAATTGTCTCATTCGCTATCCTCTGAAGAAATGTGGTTTTCCCAACACTAATATTACCTTCCACACAAAATGTGGGCCTCTTTTTCTACATTTTTCTCTCCCCATCCTGTTCCTCTTCCAACTCTTCATCCACACTCTCCTTGATGTAAGAAGTAATACTCTCTGCATGGTTCTTGTGGACGATTCCAATGGAGCTACGCAGAAACTCAACCATCTTTTCGCTACCACCTCCAAGGAACTGCACACATAGTAAGAAGGGAAAAATGTTAAACCAAGCTCAAGTGACTGGAGTTGAAAAACTATTCCATCTGCCAATGGTATGTAGTTTGATGTGTGAAAGCAGTGGAAATTGTAAGAAATGAACTCATAACAGCCACCCCACCAAATTATTCTGAACTACTGGACAAACATACATCATTAAGGAAAATGAAAAGAATAGAAAAATATCAATCTACATATCAGTTTTACATTCACTTTACTAATTCTCCTGATGGTCCTACTAATCATAAGAATTATTTGAGCAAAAATAGAGCATGCTCAATCATTTTAGGGTACTCACAAATTTGGGGGCTTCTGTCAGCCTGTGCGTGACCTCTACAAACCCTCCTTTGCCTCTGCAAACTCTCACCGCTGCAAACCCTCCTCTGCCTCTTCAAACCATCTTCTGCCTCTGCAAACCCTGGTCATAGCAAACTTTCCTCTGCGTGACCTCCAGCACCAGCACCACCTGTCGCGACCTCCTTTGCATGACCTCCTGCAAACCTCCTTTGTGTGACCTGGAGAATTGGATTCATTCCACTTTGTAATCTGCCTTTCGTTAGGCCCATTCATTTTATTTTGATGAACCGCAATGTTTTCAAAGCGATTCTCAGACTACTTGCAGCAGAAACCCCTCCCATTCCCATTCTAAATCTCACAGATAGCACTTATTTGCTGCACCCAGAGCTTCTCGTGATGTCGATTTAACAATATAAGCAAAAACCCAAAATAATCCTGCAGTTGGATGCAATGTATTTTATACCATCAACGAATATTATATCATCATGTGTGGGATGGGACCATGTACTAATAACTATGTGTTTTCCTAAGAGGCATATAACCTCATAAATTGTCTAGCCTCTTAGTTAACCCTTTGTGGCAATAATAAGAAACTAACCTTATTTTGATATGATATTCAACAATGGGATTTTGAAAAATTAAAGAAGTAACAATTCTTTGAATCAATCCTTCTTACACTGATTCTCCCCTAGTAATTTCATATCAATACTATTATGCCTACTTTTGTAAAGAGAGAAGTCATTATGTAGCATGGTCACCCTATTCATAATGATTTTGATTCAAGGAATTTTGATGATGCAATATGGAATATTATTTGATGTATGGCAAGAAAATATGTCACAAGGAAAAAATACTCACAACCAAGGGAAAACCCTACTTTGAAATGTCTTCATTGTCGAGCTCTTTCCTTGATTTGAGGGCTTCCTTTGCTTGGATAGTTTCTAAGGTTACAAATTGGTTTTGACTCAGGTCTTATTTTGTATCATTTATGGGTTTGTGAGTACCATGTTTTTCTCACTCTATTCAAGGATCTGGATGCTTTTTGAAACTCTTATTATTTCTGCTAGGTTGGGGGTAGGTTCTTTGGGTAGTTCTTATTGAAATGACTACAATCATGACAACTATTGCACTATAATGGCATATGTTCATAGTGGAATGGTTGCACAAGGGTCTATTTGTTGATTTTGGAGCTCTATTTCTCATGGGAGCTCTTCTTCAGGTTATACTTCAATGTGAATTCAAGCACAACTAAAGAACTTCGGTCTTGGATCAACTCTATCAACAACTCTTCTTAACTTATTCCATATTGCCTCAAGGCTCTTAATGCATAGTTCTTAAAAGAGATATGGGGCAATCTCTCCCACACTAAAACATATGATGGAATATCCTATTTTAGCTCAAAATCTAGAGACCAATGATTAAGATACAAAAACTCCAGTGCCACAAAACCATGGGCATTGCATAATATTAAATCATAACCATAGTTAGATTGAAAATGTAAATCGAAGAAGTCTTTACCAAAAAAGTAACTTTAATTTTTCCTTTGAAGTTAGGAACCTACTAGTTTTGGATAAAAGACTCAAATGCTTTATAAGATTGGTCATGCTCCCAAAAACATCCTGACTATAATATGATAAGTATACAAAAATAACTTTTTTTCAACACTACAAATTGAAAACTAAGATTAAAAATGTTCTCTATATTTTTAACAAAATGTGATGCATTGTGACTAGAGTTAGTTCTCTTTAAATAATTAACAACCATCCCTAAACCTTGCATTCTTATCCCACAAGCATGTACTCACTCATACATGTTAGCCATGATCACCTTGAAAGGGAACTCCTAAACCACACATAATTGCATTTTGAATATATCGTATTTTATTTATATGAAAACTCTATACTTCCTCACACACTAATTATCCATTTAGTGTTTAATTAACATGATTTATCCCCTAACAATGTCTAAGGCATTAATATCAACCCATGATGCACAGAACATTGTAATGGTACCCATATCTCACTCGAAGGTCAATAATTTCCTATCGAGGACAAATTATGTGGACTATGTCATTATTTATTGAGCTTTATTCCTAAAGGATTCATCTAATTACAAAGGGACTTATTTTCCTTCCTCGAATATGGTCAATGCATTACAACCCACCCCCACCAGACAACACCTCATACTGGTACACATATCCCACATGGAGACCAAATATCACCTCTTAAAGCATCGTATTGTAGTTTGAGGTCATGTTTATGACTAATGATCCTTAGAGGTGAATTTATTTTGTAAGTCCCTAATTTTTCTCCCTTTACTATTGTTACGTTCTTGACACCTATCCCTATCGCACAAAAACACATAAATATGTCCATATATCACTTATTTGCCAAATATCTACTTTAAATCATATATTTTGTGGTTTGAGGCCTTTATCATGGCCTATTAGCTTACTAGTCATAATTTAGAGCATAAATGCATCAATTTCTCTACCAAGCATGGTTTGAGACTCATTCATAGTGCACAAAACCTCATATTAACACTCTCATACCACTACGAGGACAATGATGTCCAACACATACCATGTTGTATGGTTTGTGTCCTTATTCATGGACCTTGGTCCTTAGAAGCTTCATATAGGGTCTAATAGTTTTATTTTCCTCCAACACCTATTGGAAAGGCCTTGCCACCCATTGCTTTCATCCAATGCATTTTTTTTATCCAAGGAGTTGTTGATCATGTCATATAGCTTTATTTTATATTACTATGAAAATAAGAAATTATATATGTAGAAACATAAAAATCATCATAAAATAATCATGGATATCTCTTCAAGGCCTTTGAGATGAGCTGAAAAGATGGAAAACAAAAATTCAAAAATTGATATCAAGGTAGAAATTTATGGGAAATTCATGTGTGTTATTGAAATCCATTTTTTTCTAGGTAGGATAGTTTCCACTCACTCAAGGCGTCGTTGCTTAAGCGACGCTTATGAGATTATCTGTCGCTTAAGCGATGCTTATGAGACTAGTAGTCGCTTAAGTGATGCTTATGGCCACATTTACAAAAAAAAATTATCCTTGTGATTTTTTGTAAGTTTAAAAAAATTAAATCCACGTGTCGTCGAATTTTTCCGTCGTATTTTGGATCGAAATGTAGTAGTGTTTAGGGACTGAAAATAAGAAAGTGTCAGATGTGCAGAATCAACATGGACACATCCCTGAAATAGGGGATACCATTAAGCCCTGGGAATTCTTGTGAGGAAGGCAGAGGGCTAATGGGGAAATACCTAGGAAAAGAAAAGAGGATCCAAGCAAAAAGAGACAAAAGGAGCATACAGTGTAGGCAGTATGTTGTTGAGTATGCTCGGGGAAAAGGACTCTACCGAGAGAGTGCCTGTTGTTTGGCATGATTGCCTGTGAATGTTTTGAGTTTCGAATCTAAAGTTAGGGGTTCTTGTTGTCTCCTGGAAGGTTTGGCTCAGGGGTGACTAGAAGGGAAAGGAGTTGATCCTAGTCTATGGTTGGGTGGAACGTGGTTTCTTCCACTGTAGTCGGTGCAGCAGATCTACAGGTTTTGAGTATGATTTAATGATTTTCTTTTCTGTATACTGAGATGTGTATTTTATTTTATTATCTCAGATTTATGTTTTGTTAAATAGAAATTATCCTAGTTATGCTGCAAGTAAAATTATCCGGTAGAATGCTCTAAGACAAAAACGAAGTTATATAATGTACATATATTTGTTTTTATGTATGTTCTTATAACTAACAGATCTAGTCTTATTCACTCGGCTGGGTATGATAGGAAGGTTTGATTTCTTAAACTTTAATTTTAATAGAGTATGGAGGTTTCATTTTTCCAGTTCTCATGCATGCATGTAGTAGTTTAGACCCAGTTTGCTATGGTGGATATTATCTTTCCTCTCCAAGTTATCGATTTTGGCTCTTCTTTGAATTATACCCCTCATAGACCAGTATGCAATTGTCAGTTAAAGGCCCCCAACCCATGGTGCTATCAGACGAGATCATTCGGATCGACCAAGCCACTTGCGTCCAACTCTTTGCGGGATTTTGATTCCATTGGAGGGGTCTCGACTGAAACCAAAAGGACTTCGACATTGTCGTGCCTTCCTCTCAGATTTTCTTCTTACGAGGAAGGTGGTTTGGGAATTAGCAATAAGCTAAGAACCAAAACCCTATGGCATGTGGCCTAGACACCTCCTTTCTCATCGACCACACCTAGACCCCAATCTTGAAACCCTAATTCTCTTTGCTGGGATAAGTGACAGCTGGAAAAGGTTTGGCCTCGACGAGGGAACCCTTTGGTTGTTTCGAGGAGGAATCAATGGAACCCTTAGGGCACGTTTCCCTCACCTCACTCACTCTGACAGAACTGAATGAGCGTAGGGACTAATGTCTCTTTCTGTTAAAAAACCTTTGCCACTATCAAACTAGGGTATCGACCCAATCCACTTGTCTATTTTTCAATCAAGCCTTAAGGTGGGTCTGGCACCAACCTATCAAGCTGAGTGGAAGAAACATCGGATGATGCAGCCATCGTAAGGTTGAGGAAAGGCATGGTTCGGGTCGGAGCCCTTTTCTAATGTCTGTTACATAGACTCTTTTGGGTAATCATGATAAACTACTGACAATGAAACTTCAACTACCCACAAAGAAAATTGCAGACTCAGTCTACCTTTACAATTTTTACAGTAAACATTTAAATGGGGAAATGCATAGATGGGTCATCATTACACACAAGTGCCACAGCATAAAAAGCCATTAAAAGAAAACAGAAGAAATAATTGCAGACAGTCCTTTTATACATAGCAACATTAAAAGTCCAGGAATTTAGCTGAGCCACATTATCACAGCTTAAAGCCTTTTACTATCAAAAGGAGTGCATTCCATCCTTTAAGAGGACTGATAGTCCGATCATAACTTATACATGTATTTAAACAAAGAAAACAAAATACCATAACTCGCTGTCAACTAAGAGTCTGACATGCCACGACTATAGAGCCTTACTTTTTTGAAATACCAATTAACACGATAGTTCAAACATTGGAAACCCTTAGTTTCCTTTGCATACGCAGACCACGAAAATCCTCACTCCTCTGGATTGGAAAGCCCACAGCCAACAGACTATACCACGGGGTCGATAAAACCACTTACTGGCGAAGACACCTTCCTTGCATGCATCCATCCAACCAATCCCGCACCTGGTGCCTTCAAATCAAAGGAAAGGGTTAAGTGCTATAATGGGAAGAAAACATGACTAAGAACTGAGATCTGACTAGTAGCAGTGAAAACGCATTCTTTTTACCTGGGGAAAAAGGGTTCGGGCTTCGAGTGCCAGCACTGATATCTCCTCCAAACCCCCGAAGAGATTCCCAGAACCAAACACCAAGTCTCGAGTATGCCGAAGATCTAGTGGAGCCTTCGAGAAGTCTTTCTTCTCCCCAAAGGTCACAAACTACAGTAACCTTAAAAGACATACTAATGACAAGCGTACTGCGGAAGCTTCTAGTGGACGACAACTCATCACGGCCCATGTGATCATTAGGATCATTATAATTACCACCTGTTGCAAAATCAATAAGAGGTGACAACTGCGAGGTCAACTTCAGACACGGTGGACACCCTATCGTGGACCTCTCAACCCATGTGTGGAGCTCTAGCAAGTCATCTTCGTGGCTGATGGAAACGTGATCATGAATCACATGGATATTCCTTTGGAACCATGCGACCACCATATTAAAACTATGCTTAACATTATAAACTTTGGTTTGAGTCGAAGCATACAACTTTTCCATCAGAGGGAGGATTGGCGACGTTTAAACTTAGGATAACCTTTGATGCCTTAGGACAATTGCATGGAAATTCCTCCTTGTGGGAGTTTATTACATGAACCTTTCCTTTGGTCCTTGCCCTATTTGTTTATGGATCTTTCTAGTGTAATGTGCAGACATGAAGGTTCTTGGCATTGAGTTTGGGGGCTTGGCCCTTAAATTTTTCACAAAGATGAGATTGTTCCAGCCTTCTGATGGGAGTAGGAATAACCTTATCTAGGAATGCCCTTTTTCGATTTCATAGAGCACCTATCACGGAAAAATGGTTGGTTAGCCGTAGCTTAGTAAGTGATTTTATCAGCCCTATGGTACAATCTACCTTCAGTGGAACCCATAAGTAAAACATATCCAATCTACAATGACTTAGATACCGAACTACACATTTACTTGCCTTTTCAAAAACAGATAGTAGCTTCAACAAAATAATGAGTGCAAGAGTGTTTTTTTACGGGGTGGATGGGGGGAGGGAAGAAGGCGAGGTTGTTTTGTTTTGGTATTTAGCAAGTGAAAAGTGATAGTATTTGTTTTTATGGTGTTGTTTGTTTATTATTTTCTATGTAGCTGAGAAGAGGTGTGGGAAGCAATGCATGGGTGTAAGCATATGTGAGCAACTATGTTAAGAAACATGTGGTGGAATTGATCTGGAGGAAATTAAAGTTTCGTCTTGTTTTCTTTGTTGGACTAAAGGGCTATCCTTCATTTGTGCATAGCGAGCAAAAGAAAAAGATGGCATTATGTGTAGTTTAGTGAGTTTTCTAACTCTTGAAACTACAGTAAATGTTAGCCCTTGTTGATCGATGTTTCCTATGTTGATTGTTTCCTTCTGTAAGGTCATTCCATGTTAGAAATGCTCCGATGGTGTAAAAAAGTTACAGCAATATGCCTATCTACCGAAGGGGTCTTCCACCTGCTATTTATCTTCCATCTTTCGGTGGCTAATGAGATGTTCTGATCCTTGCCCAAGCCACTGAAACCACAACTTTGTGAATTTTGCATCAAAAAATAGAGGTCTTCAAAACTGTTAGTGATCTTCATACTAAATAAATAAATTTATTTTATTTGGGAGATAACACAGACCATGTTAGAAAGGAAAAAACAGGACTGCCTCAGTAATTTTGGGCAGCATGCCATGGTTTATGCTAATAACCTCTATAACCTTGACTGCGAGACTCTCGACTAGAGGATCAAGTACATGCAAAAATAAATTATAAGAGGAAGGGTTCACAGGATGAATCGGGGGCGCAGGGGAATAAAAGAGGTCAGTGTTTGTGAAAGAGAGATCTCCATAAGATATTGACCTCGGTGTTTGAGCAGAATGATCTCTCCTCCTTGGAGGATAGTGATCTAGGCAATACACTCCATATTATTCAAAATTGAAGATGTGACCAATTGCCAGGCTGCTAGAAAATGGAAGATGGTGATCGGATGGGTCTTAGTGTATAGCCACGAATTCATGCTTAAAATCTCGTATGCTCTTTCTGAATCAATTTTTGGAGACTTTGAGTGTTCCATTGAATCACGACTTTGGATCAGTAGGTCTGCAAGGTCGTATCAGAGCTGTTCCCATCCTTCTCTGTCTTCGATCATTCTCTGTTGTAACAATGGTGTCGGAGAAGATCAAGGTTCAAAATCCCATCGTCGATATGGATAGGGACGAAATGATTAGGGTCATCTGGACAATGATCAAGGACAAGATTATTTTCCAATTTGTTGAGCTGGATATTAAGTATTTCGATCTAGGGCTTGTAATGTCCCTTCACGACCCCAATACGAAAATGCAAATCTTAGTAAAAGGCACCCCACGTTAAAAGAAAATGAAAGAGAAACATGCATTGGTAATGAAATGAGAAACATGGTTAGAAGGTTTGGAGTATAAGAAACATCACCATTCTGCCTCCATAATTTAGCGGATCCATTTCAACGCTTAAAAGATACAATGCATCAAAGTTTAAGTCAAATTATGTCCACCTTGTAATTTGGCTCAAAACCTCAATGTGAGTAAAACAATTTGCATACATATCAAACATATTTTAGAACAAGGGGTTTATTCTAATTTGTTTTGTGCATTGTTTTATGGATTGCATCCAAAATTTGATAGAAGTCTAATTTACAAATACAAAGTGATAAGCTAAAACCAAGGGACTTGTAATTGAATTCAGAGTAAAGGATGGGTAAGAATGCTCCTTTTTATTAAGGATTTATATATATCTCTTTTTGTAAGAAATGAATTAGATGCCCCTCCTAAGTATTCCAACTGACAATTTTCAACTATCACTGCTACATATTCATATATTAGGCTTGCATGTTCATAGAACTAGTTCAAATTCTAGTTCATTTGGGAGTTTTGTGTGGTTTCACCTCGTACCTCTTTTACATTCTACTTATGTTACTAAAATAGAAATACATGCAAGGGCGGGGATTCGCTTTATAAAAATTTAACCAAGGAAACAACTTGGAGTCAAGAGGTGAACCACATCTCTTATAATAGTAACTTGGTTAGCAAGGAGAATTGTGTGGAACAGTTACAGTAGGAAGAATCTGAGGAGGATTTTATTCCACCCTAAAGGGAAAACCTGTCAGTAAATCCTGCCACTTGTCCCCTATGTTTTCCGTATAAAAAGAGTAGGGCAAGATGCTGAGGGGAATGCATTCGAGAATTGCGTTCTGCTCCATCAAGCTGAAGGGACTCCTCTGCTATCACTCTGCCCATGCATGGTGATTTGACTTAAGACTAATGGATATGCGGTCTAGTTTAAATTTGATATGGTGATCTGGTATGTCGATCTGGTGATAGTTTGGTAAACTCGGCTTCATTATTATTCTTTATTTTAATCACTGTCTATGCCATGATTTCATAGACGATTTTGATCTAGGTTTAGTTTTGTTTGGAAGCTTATTTTTATTCTCATAAACTCTGTGTCTTTTGGTGCCATGATTTCTAGAATGGAAATCGATCTAGAGACTTGTTTTATTCTTTTTGAACTTTGTGTCTTTTGGTACCACAATTTCAAGAATGGAAATCGATCTGGAGGTTTGTTTTATTATTTTTAAAATATGTGTCTTTTGGTACCATGATTTAAAAAATGGAAATAGATTTGGAGGCTTGTTTTATTCTTTTTAAACTCTGTGTCTTTTGGTGCCACGATTTCCAGAATGGAAATCGATATGAAGGCTTGTTTTATTCTTTTTGAACTCTATGTCTTTTGGTACCACGATTTCCAGAATGGAAATCGATCTGGAGGCCTGTTTTATTGTTTTGAACTTTGTGTCTTTTGGTGCCACGATTTCCAGAATGGAAATCAATATGGAGGCTTGTTTTATTCCTTCTGAACTCTTTGTGTTTTGGTACCATGATTTCCAAAATGGAAATCGATTTGGAGGATTGTTTTTATCCTTTATTAGAAAGAAGATCGATCTGTAGTATGGATATTATCCTTTATTAAAATCTTTGTTCCATGATTTCAAAAAGGAATCTGTAGTTTTGAATATCATCCTTTATTAAAATATCTGTGCCATGATCCTCATCGCCCTAAAGCTTGCTTTATAGCTGGCATTTATCCATGTCTGAACACTGTTTATGTTGGCCACAATTTCATTGATCTAGGGGTTTAGTTTTGAAGACTGGTATTTATTAAAACCTGTGTTATATGTCATGATTTTATTCAATATACGAACCACATGCTTACTGATTCTATGCTCTATCAAAATGCTGGTTATTATTTCGATTTGTTGATGGTGGTTACATGATCTATGGTTTGAATGCCTTGTTTTTCCTTATAATATCTCTGCAAAATCGATCTGGTGTTTGATAGCTAATTTTATGCTTGGAAGCTCTATTTTTATTTTATGCCCATGATTTAGTGAATAGAATGATCTGTGGTTGAGTGATAGTTTGGTTTGTTAGTTATATATATATCTGTGATTTTCAGTATTCATGTCACTCTCTATGTCTGGCATAGATCTGGAAAATACTTTTTGGATGGAGTACTTAAGATCTAGAAGGAATCAAGGACAAAGTCATATGCCATTATAGGGCTTAAGTTGTCTTTCTATACCAAATGCTAACTCAAGGTGTTTTGGCCATGAACTCATGGAACCGGTATTGGTTGTAAGCTAACTGATTGTGCAGAGCCGAGGTTGAATCGAATTGTAAGAGATAAGCCACATCATTGTACCTCCTTTATGGAAGAATTAATAAAATGACTAACAAAAGCTTGGTGGACGTAGCCTCATGAAGGAGGTGAACCACGTATTTGGTTGTCTCATATTTTGTATTTTTTATGTTGCCCATGCTCTTTTTACATAATGGTGTTAGTATAAATGCAGTATAAATGTTTATTAGCGAAAAAGGTTACAAAACATATTTTGTAGACATTCAATTCAAAGGAACAGTATTGGATGGCTTAAACTTAAATAAAAAGATGAATGAGAATATTTACCCATTTTATCTGATTCCGCAACAACAGTATTTTAGGGATTTCACATATGGTATCAGAGCCAGCTACAACACTGGACCCTTAAGAATGGGCTAACATGATAATTTTGCAGGAACGTCGAAACAATTTTGGAAGATATGTGACATGGTAGTTCATGCTTTCTCGAGATCAATTGTCAAATTTAAACCAAATGAGTACCATGTTAGACACTCTATTAAGTTTCTTTGCATGATGAATGTTCTATCTATAGTATAAAATGTAAAATATAGTCATTATGCGGCATATTCTTCTACTATTTCTATTTTATAGAGGTAAATTGGTTGATGTTTTAATTTTCATTGTGTTGATCTGTAGATTTTGGAGTTGTACATTTGTAATATATTCTTCTTGAATAGATTCTCACAACATGCATGGCTTTATATGCCCATACCTTTTTCTTAAAATTAATAATTTGGATATTGCATTGAGTACTGCAAAAGAATCTGTGGCTAGTCCTCCCAAGCTATGGCAAGATCATGGGTGCCAAAATGCATGGAGTTAAATTTTTAGGCCCCAAGCTTTGGAGGCTTAAAAAAAAAAACCAATTTACAGTTCCTATTTATGGACAACTTTGCTTCACTGAATCAGGTAGTATATGGTCCTATGCACACTTTAACTTTTTGTTTAGGGTTAGAACATGGTCCAAGTTGAATTAGAGTCACACTTCTATGTGCATTACATAAAGTTTACTTCAGATACATGCATACCACTACATTGCATAAGATGCATAATTTAAAATTCAATTCTTCTTCTTTGGAAATTCAGCTGGTTCCACCAATATATAGAATTACCTTCACCAGCACATTAAATGCCATAAGCTACCATACACACATAATGGTAGTAAAATTGAAGCAATTCCAACTAGGTTCTTAGTTAATCATACTAAGAATCTTGTAGCAATACATAACAAAATAATATAAGAATAAAATGTATATGCTTTGATTAGTTTTGAAAATTTAAAACAAATTATTGCTCTCTAACAAATTGAGAGATTTTACTGGGCCCTTGAAAAAGAACTATCCTAAGTTATAGTCGCTCTTGACCCTTGGAAGTTAGAAGTTGATGTTACCAAGAGGTAATTTTCATATCCATTTTATTTGGAAAGATTAACTGCTCTTTCAGCCTCAAAGGAAGTACCTAATGGTAAATTGCACTGGTAAGTACAACTTTGCATGAATATTTGAGATGAACTGATGAATTGTAATATACTATATTGTGTTTGAAATCGGGGGAAGTCGATAGTATTCATCAACCAATGTTTATATTTTCACAGCAGCTGACAGTGTTTCTTCATAATATGTATCATGTGTAATGATTGTATATAGATTGCGGAAACTGGATCCTTTGTTAACTCAAGAAGGTTTGCTTAGATTAATTCTATTTTATTCAAGGAATGGAGTTTCTTGTTAGGATTCTTGGGTGGCCTCGAATAGGAAATCTGAGGTCGAAGCCTTTTTTCTTAAATGTCAAGTTTGCTACTACACTATTAGAGGAAATTTGGGGTCTAAAATGGGCCTTATAAGAAAACGTGCCAAAATAAGTTTTTGTGAGTTGGAATTGAAGAACCAATAGAATTTCAATAAAAT
>LPNX010678016.1:74930-112023 GCA_001517045.1 Pseudotsuga menziesii
GCTCCCTATGTTTGCCATCGATCTGGAAAATACTTTCTCGATGGAGTACTTAATATCTTGAAGGAATCAAGGACAAAGCCGCATGCCGTTATAAGGCTTAAGTTGTCTTTCTATACCAAATGCTAACTCAGGGTGTTTTGGCCATGATCTCATGAAACTGGTATCGGTTGTAAGCTAACTAATTGTGCAGAGCCGAGGTTGAATCGAATTGTAACACATAAGCCGCATCATTGTACCCCCTTTAGGGAAGAATTAATAAAATGACTACCAAAAGCTTGTTGGACGTAGCCTCACGAAGGAGGTGAACCACATATATGGTTGTCTCGTCTCTTGTATTTTTTATGTTGTGCATGCTCTTTTTACATAATGGTGTTAGAATAAATGTAGTATAAAGGTTTATTGGCGAAAAAGGTTACAAAACCAATTTTGCATACATTCAATTCAAAGGCACACTATTGGATGGCTTAAACTTAAATAAAAAGATGAATGAGAATATTTAACCATTTTATCTAATTTTGCAACAAAGGTATTTCAAGGATTTCACAGGGATTCCCCAGCATGATGCTAAAGATGAAAATGTTAGAGTTGAGAGTGTAGAAGCCACATTGAAGTAAGTCCATATTTCTCATCCCTTTCCCCAATTAGTGAGAAAATATAATTTAGTTTTCTGCAATGAAAATCAACCACTAAGTTCGCAGATTTGGGGTTTAGGTCTGACAAGGACACCAAATTTTTAACTATATTTTCTACCCTAGAAAACTGTGAAGTCAAGACAGAGAGTTGTCCTCGATTTGGTGAGGCCCGTATCGAAACATTTCCCTAGAAATATTGTTGCCCCGTCTTAGATCTCTTCTTGACTTATCGGTACAACGCCCCCAATTTTTCCTATTAATGCTTGCATGATATTGTGACCCTAAAATGATTAAACTATAACTAATAGGTTGTGTATGAGTGCCATTGCTATTGGTTATTACTTTACACCTACGTTAAAGACAGTGTTTTTCATATGTGCATACATAGATAGATTATAAATTAGGCCATAGTCATCTTCTAAACCCACATCTAATGAGCTTCACGAGGTTAAGTTAAGGAGGAATATTTGGAGTTCGAGGAGCTCACAAAAATGACCCATTTTTTCAAATATTAAAACTCATTATGTACCCTTTCGGATAAGCCTAGAAGTGTAAATCAGGCCTAGATAAGTTTGTGTACATCAAGCTCTCCATCCTTGTTTCGTGAGGGAAAATTTGAACGGGCAGTGAATGGTTTGAAATATGGTAGCCCTTGTCCTCATGCTTGAAGAAAGAAAATTCTTGAAATTAGTCAATGCAAGTCAAAATAGAATTATAATAATAATCTTAAATTGTATAATATCCCATTTTAAGACGATAATATCAAGCCTTATGAAGACTTGAATGGATCTAAAATGTTTCATTAGGTATTGTTGTTAGCTTGTTTAAAGGTCATACTTTACAATCAACTTGAAAACTATGTTACAAGGGCTTATCTTGGGTTCCTTGTCGGTATTATTGACCATCGTTTTATGACCTTATGACCCATCTTTTGGAGTAAATTAGGGTTGGACTGCATAATTTATGTTACGAAAAACCAGAGAGAACATGTTAGAATTAATAAAGTTCAGGTCTAAGACTGATCTCAATAGTTGTTAGTCCTGGGTAAGAGAGTTTATGAGGTGAACTGAAAGAAGGTATGACAACAAGGATATTACAACATGTAACTCTTTTTATAAAATCAATAATACATGATACGACCGTTTGGTGGATGTAGCCCATGGATTGGGTGAACCATGTACATTTGTGTCTATCTCATTTTCATGTGTCTTATTGTGTTTACTTTCCTCATATTATTATATACATATGACATCATTCTGCAAATGTATTATAGTGTTGTAAAAGATAATAAAATAATGTTAGTGTTATCTCAATATTTTTCTTGTAACTTAGTAGGTCATGTGATGATTTAACGCTTTTAATTATGAATAATATTTTCAAGAATTTACATTCAAGAAAATAGTCATCAACAGGACTTTAATGTTGTATAATTGAAGGTCATAATATCTTCTATTGTTTTAAATGGAAGTGCATTTTATACAATTCATTATTTTGAATTAAACAATGAATAGTCCGTCGAATCGAGCATCTTTGTTAAAAAGGAGGATAGCCCAAAAACTAGGTATCTTGATGGTGGATACATGGTGGATAAAGATTTACGATTAATTCAATAATAAATCCCTTAAAGGAGATCCATACTGTTAGTCAAAGGATTAAAAGAACATTCGAGTATGTATCAAATGATGGGTATTCCGCCAATGAGAGGATTACTTAATGATGTGCATACTAGAAGAGAGGATTACTTAATGATGTGCATACTAGAAGGCATAATAAGCATGTTTTGTTTATGTTATCAATATAAATCTTAGTAAATTGGATACAAGTTGCATGTTTGAGTTCTTTAGAAGAGGATGGATGTAAATTGTCAAATGATTATTTTGCAATGTGTGTAGTTTTGACATTAACGAATTCGATTGGACACGTTCCATTGAAATGCCATGTAAAATCTGCCACTAACACGACTCACTCATGTGTAGTAACAGTGAAACTTAAAGAGAAATATTCCCCTTGTACCCATAATGGCATTGAGGTATAAGAGGTACTTTACACATAATTATTTGACCGTAACTCTGTAGGAAATGATGTCAAAGGAAATATGAAATTACGAAGTAAAATGTGTATCATCAAGGAGGAATATTTATAGTAGATCAACAAGAAACAAAATAAATATATTAAATCTTTCTTTATTGGTTAATTATGTGTTTAGCATCAAATGACCCTGGAACATTTGTTTTTATTTTTCAAGTTTCACAACAATAATCTAGTGGATATTTATGGAATTATAGGTGAAGGAGTTCACTTAATCACCACTACATTTAAGTTTAAGGTGATTTATGTCTCTATTTCAAAAGGCCAATAAATATATAAAGAGATTTACACTTATGTCATAGACTTATCATTTATACTAAGATTTATGGTTTTAATCTTAGATTGAAAATAATTTGTTGAGAAATTCGTTTGTATATATTTATTGCTACCTTTTTTGATGCATGGTTATAAAAAAGTTTATGTTGTAGTTATAAGAGCGAAAATAAAGGAGATGTCTTTTTGAATGTTTAAATAGAATAAAATAAATTTCATCTCATAAGAAATCAAAACGTAAAGGTTCAATAAACACATGGTTCAGTAAACACATGCATGATATTTTTTATGGTCTTAAATACAGCACTATTATGAGAAGTTTTTCATAGTTTATTATCCTCTTTGACTAATGGTAGTTTTAGTTGAAATTTTGCAGCATTGTCACCTCTACTTCTATCATTTCAATTTAGATTTGACTTTCGAAGGCCTTCATGGTGAAATACGGATAGTCTTTCTTTATATTATGTCAATCTTAATTTTTAAATTATGAATGTTTAATGTATTATTCAATTTTTGATGTTTTTTATATTTTTTAAAAACAATATTAACACAATCACACTATTAAAGCTAATTGATATTTTGAAATAGATTCTATTCTTTTTAGAAGGTAAAAAATAAAGCAATGGATTGTATGTCAACCATCTTCTGTAATGTGGTTGTCCTAGACTCAACTTTCTAATAGATTCGAGGATAAGTGTAACTAAGTGCTCAAAGTGGAGTAGTTTGAATTTCAATAAAAAAACATTCAAAATAGTATTTAGTACATGAATATTTTTCGAGCATCTATAATCTCAAGTCTATTATGGAAGCATAGTAAACCTCAAACTAAAGTGATTCTACATTGATTAACATTATTTATCTTTATAAATTATCATTATTTTAATGTTGTTCTTAGCACATGTTTTAATAATTATATATATATATATATATATATATTTCAAAATGAAAGAAAAATGATTTGAGTAAGATAATAAAATTAAATGTGAAATTTGAGATGTTTGCAAATATATTGATAACACTTTCCCATAATGCCTCAAATTTCTACCATCTATTTCTACATCGGAACACAATTTATGAAACATGGCCCATAAATAATCTTCAGAATTCTTAATTTTTTTCACTCTGATTAATGTAAGGTTTGTAGCTATATAAACGATCTGTTATTTTGCGTTATCTTTTATGGCGTCTTGTACTTTCTAGATGGAAGGAGCTTCTCTCTTAGATCTACCGCGTCGATGTCATAGAAGTGGTCTTCTGGAATCCAGTCGCCGGTGGCTGGATCTCTCATCCAGAAAGCCTTTTTCTTCCTTTTGCACAGGTTCTGCCGCTTTTGAATGCTGCTGCGACCCCAACGGCTGCCCTCCCACTGACGTTGCATAACTTCTCAATTCCCTGCATCAAACCAAGCCAGACGACAAAAGAATTATATGTTGATGTTTCTTTATAGTTTCCTTCTGAAATGAGCACAAAACCATCGAGCACTACCGGAAACATAACAAAACACACAATACGACTGTTTCATAAAAAAGGTTAGAGAAAGTGAAAGTGCATACCGAGTTAGGCTCTTCCCAATGTTGGTTAAAACAGATGTAGACTCTTAGCAGGCACGAACTTTACCATCCTGAAACCGAAAAGAAAACAGGAAATAGATGTAGCGTGTATCGCAAGCAAAAACAGAAGTGAAAGCCAATATCTGTCTTTCGAGTTCAGAGGGAGAGTGTGTTGTTGGATCGTTTTGAGGTACACTTTGCCTCTGATGCAAAGTTGGTTTCATTTCCATAGCATTCATGAGAAGTTACTTATTCTGGTTTAGTTTGTTTTAAGGTCAAGATTTTGTTTGATACCATGGATGATGTCGGTCGCTTCATAATGCCCACTGTATAGGTATGGGAGTGTTTCTTATCTGAGCATTATATTGATATAGGGCTAGGCATTTTAACCCATGCTAAGAATTATGATAAAAGTCACACTTCCAATATATTGTTGAGAGATCTTATTTTTACTGGTTTTCGCCTATCTTAAGACTACCTAAGCTGATGTATTTTAAAAAATCATTCTAGTATGCTTTATGATTAAATTCACTTGTAAAAGCGATAATATCATTAAAGTGCCAAGATAAGATATCATATACTTTCTTTAGTATTTAGAATGATATAGGGCATTCAAATTATCATGTATATAATCAGATTTCAACCTCCACTCGATTTGGAGAAATCAAATGTTTAAGTCACATTCTTCCATTGGGCTGCTATTGAATACCTTGTCTTGCACTACAACTCTCTATGAGGTAGAAGTCTAATTTAATGTTTAGAAGTCTTTTGCAGCCATCATGATATTTGCCTCCGAATAAAAATACACATTCACATGAATAACACAAATGAACTAAAACCCATCCACAAGCTAACTGTGAATATCTATTTTATCCTATAAAATCAAATGAAAATAGAAGGAAGGTGGTACTCAATATGGAGTTACCTTTAACATTGTGGAGAGGGATATTCCTTTCTCTTCTATTCTCTAAGATCAAATGAAACTACACGGAACTTGGTACTCAATATTGTTTTACCTTTAAGATTGTGGCCAGAACTACTACTACATGGCCTCCTAATTCCTTGGTTAGGATCTAATATTAAATCTTACGACTATTCCATGGCCTCCCTCCTTGGTTGTGCTCTAATATTAACTCTCTAATTATTGCATAGCTATGAACACTACAATACCATAAAATGGAACCCGTTTCCCTTCTAACTATCTGATATTCAACATGGCCAGAGAACCTTACAGAATTAGCTTCACTATTTGTAGATTCATCCAATCCTTATTAGGGTTAGTATTTTAGAGCGTTCAAATTGTTCTTTAAATTCAGTGCAAACAACTAGTTCCACATTTGTGGGCAATAGTAGAGGGCATTCAATCCACTCACATCCATTTTTTTCAAGTGCATATGTGTATTTGGGAAATGCATAACTTCCTCATACCCAATCTCATTGCGGAGATACTTGCATAGTTGGAAGGGTCTTTATGTGTAGTATATAGAATTTATGTCTTCTGTGCAGTCTAGACAAAAAGTGTCAAACTCAAGCTTTAGAAACACATCTAGAAAGTTTCCTAGGGTTTTTTATTCCAATCCTAGAAAAGAGGACATGCCCCCAAAAAATGGGAGACACGTGCCAATTCATCAGGTCGTTCCTCCAAGAAATCACTGAAAGAGGTCACAAATTATATATTGAATCAATTCTCACTTCATTGCTTCTTAAATTGTATATACAGAGCAACTCGTGACATTCAATTTAACTATAGATTTGGATTATGTTGCAATGTGTTTAGTGTGGATAATATTTTGTTCCCTAGGCTTTTATTCAATTTCAATAGTGGCCGAGACACTATATTGCTTGAACAAAATAGATTCCCACCTTATAGTTTTAATATGTTCTAGGTGCGGCTGTTATACCATATGGATGTTGTAGGGATGCTCCAACATTTGGTTCGCTATGGGTTGAGCTTCAAACGTTCCAATCAAGGTTTTTTTTCCTCTTTCAAAGTGCCTAATAATAGTCTTCTAGAATTATAGGAGAAGACATTCTATCAACCACAACTAAATTCATGTTTAAGGAAATTTGTGTCTTTATTTTTGAACTCGGTTACATAGAAAAATAAACTCCCACGAGTTGGGGTTTCTAATAATATTTATGTATTTAATGTTAGATTGAAATAATTTGTAAAGAAATTGGTTTGTACATGTCTATTGGTAATCTTGGTTCATGCATGGTTATGAAAAAAAAATATGTTGTAGTTGCAACCAACAAAAAAAAAATGGACATGTTTTTCATTGTTTAGATAGAATTAAATCAAAATGTTCGCATATAAAATAAAAAGCTATAGGTCTATAAACATATGAAAAAGATTTGTATGAACCTCAATATAAAGTACTACTAAATGTTTTTCATGCCTTGAACTTGAGCTCAAGAGGTACAGCTTCTCATTTAGTAGCTTAAATCACTTTAAGACAACTTATTTCTTTACTACATTTCATTTTTTTCAAAATAGAGAGACATTTCAGCTATGTATTATGTATTTGTTGTATTTAACTTGTAAACATTAAAAAAAACCAAACCTCCTTAATCATGGCTATATATACTATCAAACATTATCCTTATTCAAATTATAATTCTCTTTTGAATGTGTGGACATTAACATGTTTTCAAAACTTTAATTGGGAAGATCTTTGACAACAATAATCTAGTGGATGTTTATGGAATTATAGGTGAAGGGGTTCACTTAATGATCACTACATTTAAGTTTCAGGGGATTTATGTCTCTAGTTCAAAAAGCCAATAAATATATAAAGAGATTTACACTTATGTCATAAACTTATCATTTATACTAAGATTTCTGGTTTTAATCTTAGATTTAAAATAATTTGTTGAGAAATTCATTTGTATATATTTATTGCTACCTTTTTCAATGCATGGTTATAAAAAAGTATATGTTGTAGTTATAACAAAGGAGATATCTTCTTGAATGTTTAAATAGAATAAAATAAATTTCATCTCACAAAAAATCAAAAGTAAAGGTTCAGTAAACACATGCATGATATTTTTATGGTCTTAAATACAACACTATTATGAAAAGTTTTTCATGCCTTGAGCCCAAACTGTAGCTTTGATCGCTTTAAAATAATTCAAACAAAGGCACACTTCCACCTTGTGTCCTCTGTTTTGCATTTGTGAGGGTTTAAAATAAGTCAAACCTTGATCGCATTCTATTAACCATTGTAAGTGTTCAAATCGTAATCACCTCTTCTAAATGTGTGAACAATAACGAGTTGTTAAAAATTTATTGTGGGTAATCATGTCTCTGTTAGTTATTTATAATACCCTCAAAAGAGTTTGATGAATCTGACTGCTAGAAGGATGTATGCATTTGGCTCAATAAAATAATGAGATAAGACAAATGTTTAATGAGTTGGATGAATGCAATAATGGATGCTTCGTGAAGTGATGTCTTTCACAATGAATTCTAAAAATTGTGCCATGATTTGTATCAAATTTGTAAGGCCTGATTTGTATAGTTGATTATGCTGTTTGACTAATGGTACTTTTAGTTGAAATTTTGCATCATTTTCACCTCTTCTTCTTCCATTTCAATTTAGATTTGACTTTCCTCATGTAAATGTTTGTGTATGCTCATTGTTTTACAAAGGCCTTCAGGGTGATAGGAAAGCCTTCATGGTGAAATACTGATAGTCTTTCTTTATATTATGTCAATCTTAATTTTTAAATTATGAATGTTTAATGTATTATTCAATTTTTTCTGTTTTTTGTATTTTTTAAAAACAATATTAACACAATCACACTATTAAAGCTGATTGATATACCTAAATAGATTCTATTCTTTTTAAAAGGTGAAAAATAAAGCAATGGATTGTATGCCAACCATCTTCTGTAACATGGTTGTCCTAAACTCAACTTTCTAATAGATTCCAGTATTTAAAGAGATGGGCTTTGTTCTCTGCAATATGCAAGAGAAGTGTAACTAAGTGCTCAAAGTGGAGTAGTTTGAAAGTGGAGTAGTTTGAATTTCAATAAAAAAAACATTCAAAATAGTATTTAGTACAGGAAAAATTTTCGAGCATCTATAATCCTAAGTCTATTATGGACGTATAATAAACCTCAAACTAAAGTGATTTTATATTGATTAACATTATTTATTTTTATAAATGATCATTATTTTAACTCTGCTTTTAACAAATGTTTTCATAATTTAATATATATATATTTTAAAATGAAATAAAAATGATTTGAGTACCATAAAAAATTAAATGTAATAATAAAATTAAAATAAAAATTTGAGATCTTTACAAATATATTCATAACACTTTCCCATAATGCCTCACATTTCTACCATCTATTTCTACAAAATTCAGAACATAATTTATGAAAGAAGGCCCATAAATAATCTTCAGAATTCTTAATTTTTTTCACTCTGATTAAGGTAAGGTTTGTAGCTATATAGACGGTCTGTTATTTTGCGTTATCTTTTATGGGGTCTTGTACTTTCTAGACGGAAGGAGCTTCTCTCTTAGATCTACCGCGTCGATCTCACCGAAGTGGTCTTCTGGAATCCAGTCGCCGGTGGCTGGATCTCTCATCCAGAAAGCGTTTTCTTCCTTTTGCACAGGTTCTGCCGCTTTTGAATGCTGCTGCGACCCCACCGGCTGTCCTCCCACTGACGTTGCATAACTTCTCAATTCCCTGCATCAAACCAAGCCAGAGCACAAAAGAATTATATGTTGATGTTTCTTTATAGTTTCCTTCTGAAATGAACACAAAACCAACGAGCACTGCCGGAAACATAACAAAACACACAATACGACTGTTTTGATAAAAAATGTTAGAGAAAGTGAAAGTGCATACCGAGTTAGAGTCTTGCCAATGTTGGTTAAAACAGATCTGCTATAAGATAACCTATTACCAGGCACGAACTTTACCATCCTAAAACCGAAAAGAAAACGGGAAATAGATGTAGCGTGTATCGCAAGCAAAAGCAGAAGAGAAAGCCAATATCTGTCTTTCGAGTTCAGAGGGAGAGTGTGTTGTTGGATCGTTTTGAGGGAGAGTTTGCCTCGGATGCGCTTAGAAGTTGGTTTCATTTCCATAGCATTCATGAGTAGTTACTTATTCTGGTTTAGTTTGTTTTAAGGTCAAGATTTTGTTTGATACCATGGATAATGTCGGCCTCTTCATAATGCCCACTCTATAGGTATGGGAGTGTTTCTTATCTGAGCATTATATTGATAAAGGGCAAGGCATTTTAACCCATGCTAAGAATTATGATAAAAGTCACACTTCCAATACATTGTAGAGAGATTTTTTTTTAACTGGTTTTGGCCTATCTTAAGACTACCTAAATTGATGTATTTTAAAAAATCATTGAAGTATGCTTTGCTATGAAATTCACGTGTAAAAGCGATAAGATCATTAAAGTGTCAAGATATTATATACTTTCTTTAGTATGATCCAGGGCATTCAAATTGTCATGTATATAATCAGATTTCAACCTCCACTCTATTTGGAGAAATGAATGTTTAAGTCACATTAGTCCATTGGCTTGCTATTGAATACCTTGGCTCGCACTACAACTCTGTATGAGGTAGAAGTCTAATTTAATGTTTAGAAGTCTTTTGAAAACATACACATTCACATGAATAAGACAAATGAACTAAAATGCATCCACAAGCTAGAGGACTGTGAATCTCTCTTTTATCCTCTAAAATGAAATGAAAATAGAAGGAAGGTGGTACTCAATATGCAGTTACCTTTAACATTGTGGACAGGGCTATTCCTTTCTCTTTTATTCTCTAGAATCAAATGAAAATACATAGAACTTGGTACTCAATATGGTTTTACCTTTAACAGTGTGGCGAGAAGTACTACTGCATGGCCTCCTAATTCCTTGGTTAGGCTCTAATATTAACTCTAACTACTATTCCATGGCCTCCCTCTTTGGTTGCTCTCTAATATTAACTCTCTAATTATTGCATAGCTATGGAACACTACAATACCATAAAATGGAACCCATTCCCTTCTAACTATCTCATATTCAACATGGTTACAGAATTAGCTTCACTATCTGTAGACTTATCAAATCCTTATTAGGGTTAGTATTTTAGAGCCTTCAGATTGTTCTTTAAATTTAGTGCACATGACTAGTTCCACATTTGTGGGAAATGGTATAGGGCATTCAATCCACTCACTTCTGTTGTTTTCAAGTGCATAGGTGTATTTGGGAAAGGCATAACTTCCTCACCGAATCTCATTATGGATATACTTGCATAGTTGGAAGGTTCTTTATGTGTAGTATATCGAATTTTTGTCTTCGATGCAGTCTAGACAAAAAGTGTCCAACTCAAGCTCTAGAAACGCATCTAGAACGTTTCCTATGGTCTTTTATTCCAATCCAAAAAAAGGGACATGCCCCAAAAAATGTGAGATACATGCCAATTCATCAGGTCATTGCTCCAAGAAATCAGGGAAAGAGGTCACAAATTATATATTGAATCAATTATTGGGTCATTTCTTCTTAAGTTGTATATATAGAGAAACTCGTGATGTCCACTGAACTTAACTATGGATTTGGATTATGTTTCAATGTGTCTAGTGTGGATAATATTTTGTTCCCTAGGATTTTATTCAATTTCAATATTGGCCGACACACTATATTGATTAAACAAAATAGATTCCCACCATATAGTTTTAATACATTACCATATGGAGGTTGTACCAATACTTCAACATTTGGGTGCTATGGGTTGAGCTTGAAACGTTCCAATCAAATTTTTTTTTTCCTCTTTCCAAGCCCCTAACAATAGTCTTTTAGGGAAGATGCATATGTCTAGAATTATAGGAGACGACATTCTATCGACCACAACTAAATTCATGTTTAAGGAAAATTATGACACGCTTACATATAAAAAGAAACTCCCACTAGTTGTGGTTTCTAATATTATTTATTTATTTAATGTTAGATTGAAAGAATTTGTAAAGAAATTAGTTTGTACATGTCTACTGGTTATCTTCGTTCAAAAAAGAATATGTTTTAGTTCCAACCAACAAAAAAAAATGGACATTCTTTTCATTGTTTAGATAGAATTAAATCAAAATCTTCCCATATAAAATAAAAAAATATAGTTCAATAAACATATGAAAATGACTTGTATGAACCTTAATATAAAGTACTACGAAATTTTTTTCATTCCTTGAGCTTGTGCGCAAGAGGTACATTTTCTCTGTTAGCAGCTTAAATCACTTTAAGACAAGGTTTTTCTTTACTATATTTATTTTTTTTCAAAATAGAGAGACATTTCAGCTATGTATTTCTTGTATTTAACCTGTGAACATTAAAAAAAACCAAACCTCCTTAATAAGAGCTATATATACTATCAATCATTATCCTTATTCAAATTATAATTCTCTTTTGAATGTGTGAACATTAACATGTTTTCAAAACTTTAATTGGGAAGATCTCTCCGTAGTTTAATTATAACCATGTGACAGAGAGCTTTGTGAAACAAATGTCTAGGAGAATAAATGTATTTAGATGAATAAAATAATGAAATACGATGAATTCTTTGTGAATTGTAGGACTACAAGAATAAATGTTTGGTGGAGAGAATATCTTCCACAATGAGTTTAGAACAAACGCACAAATCAAAACAGTGCCTGCCTTGATTTCTATACTAATTTAGATGTAATTTTGTAGTACTATACTCGCATGTTCTTGGGTGAATATTTGATTAGAATGCATGAGTCTCGAAAATGTCTCTATCACTTTATCTCAGATTGGCTTTATTTATGTAAATGTATGATGTAATACTACTATACTATACCGAAATGTACTTTGGAGAATATTTTATTAGAATGCATAAGTCTCGAAAATGGTTCTATCATTTCATTTTAGATTGGATTGCTTTATGTAAATGTATGCTTGATTGTTTTCGAAGCCTTAATTGTGGCATGCTAGTAGATATGAATTTCAATGAACATAACAACTTTTTATCTGTTATTGTTTATGAAATGATGTCAAAGGAAATAGGAAATTATGAAGTCAAATGTGTATCACCAAGGAGGAATATTTATGGTAGATCAACAAGAAACAAAATAAATCTATTAAATCTTTCTTTATTGGTTAATTATGTGTTTAGCATCAAACGATCCTCGAACATTTGTTTTTATTTTTCAAGTTTCATAGGAATAATGGAATTATAGATGAAGGAGTTCACTTAATCACCACTACATTTATGTTTGAGGGGATTTATGTCTCTAGTTCAGAAGGCCAATAAATATATAAAGAGATTTATTCTTATGGCATAGACTTATAATTTATACTAAGATTTATGATTTTAATGTGAGGTTTAAAATAATTTGTTGAGAAATTCATTTGTATATATCTATTGCTACCTTTTTCAATGCATGGTTATAAAAAAGTATACATTGTAGTTATAACTCCTAAAATAAAGGAGATGTCTTCTTGAATGTTTAAATAGAATAAAATAAATTCCATCTTAGAAGAAATCAAAGTTTAATAAACACATGCATGATAATTTTTATGGTCTTAAATACAACACTATTATGAAAAGTTTTTCATGCCTTGAGCTCAAACTATAGTGTTTATCTTTATTTAAAATATTTCATGTTTTTTAAAGCAAAGGGACAATTCCGCCTTGTGTCCTTTGTTTTGAATTTATGAGGATTTAAAATAATTCAAACCTTGATCACATTTATCTATGCTATCAACCGATGTAAATGTTCAAAATGTAATCACCTCTTTTGAATGTGTGAACAATAACAAGTTGTTAAAGATTTAATCTTGGTAATCATGTGTGTGTTAGTTATTTATAATAGCCTCAGAAGAGTTTGATGGATCCAGGGGCTACAAGGATGTATGCATTTGGCTCAATAAAATAATGAGATAAGACAAATTTTTAATGAGTTGGATGAATGCAAGAATGGATGCTTCGTGAAGTGATGTCTTTTACAATGAATTCTAAAGAACAAACATAGAAGTAAAAATTGTGCCATGATTTGTATAAAATGTTGAAGGTGTGATTTGTATAGTTGATTATGCTCTTTGACTAATGGTACTTTTAGTTGAAATTTTGCAGCATTGTCACCTCTTCTTCTATCATTTCAATTTAGATTTGACTTTCCTCATGTAAATGTTTGTGTATGCTCATTTTTTTAGAAACACCTTCATTGTAATAGGAAGGCCTTTATGGTGAAATACGGATAGAGTCTTTCTTTATAATATGTCAATCTTAATTTTTAAATTATGAATGTTTAATGTATTATTCAATTTTTGATGTTTTTTATATTTTTTAAAAACTTTATTAACACAATAACGCTATTAAAGTTGTTTGATATACTGAAATAGATTCTATTCTTTTTAAAAGATAAAAAATGAAGCAATGGATTGTATGTCAACCATCTCAAGTAATCTAGTTGTCCTAGACTCAACTTTCTAATAAATTCCATTATTTAAAGAGGTGGGATTTGTTCAATGCAAAATGTAGGAGAAGTGTAACTAAGTGGTCAACGAATTCATGCCTAAAATCCCGTATGCTCTTTCTGAATCAATTTTTGGAGATTTAGAGTGTTCCATTGAATCACGGCTTTGGATTAGTAAGTCAGGGAGGTCGTATCGGATTTGTTCCCTTCCTTCTCTGTCGTCGATCGTTCTTTGCTGTAACAGTGGCGTCGAAGAATATCAAGGTTCAGAATCCCATCGTCGATATGGACGGGGATGAAATGACTAGGGTCATCTGGAAAACGATCAAGGACAAGCTTATTTTCCCATTTGTCGAGCTCGATATTAAGTATTTTGATCTGGGGCTTTCCCACCATGATGCTATAGATGACAAGGTTACAGTTGAGAGTGCAAAATCCATATTGAACTAAGTCCATATTTCTCATCCCTTTCCCCAATTAGTGAGGAAATATAATTTAGTTTTCTGCAATGAAAATCAACCACTAAGTTCGCAGATTTGGGGTTTAGATTTGACAAGGAAACCAAATTTTTAACTATATTTTCTGCCATAGAAAAGTGTGAGGTCAAGACAGAGTGTTGGCCTCGATTTGGTGCGACCCGTACCGAAACATTGCCCCTAGAAATATTGTTGCCCCGTTTTAGATCTCTTCCTAACTTATCGGTATAGTGCCCCAAATTTTTCCTATTACTACTTGCATGATACTATGACCCTTAAATGATTACACTATAACTAACTATTGGAAAAATGTAATTACTCGTAGATCTGTACTTGACTTCCAGCCAACTTTGTCAGAGTTTGTACGAGTCAATATCTTGTCTATTAGTCTAACAAGAAGGAAAAGTCAACAATTCGGCTCTGTAAGCCAGTCGAATTTATTTCAGAAGCTAACTTGTTAGGTAAATAGTTATTACAGTCTTTAATGGCAAGTCAGTCGGCCCATGCTGTAGCAATCTTCAGGTTTCCTATAAATAGAAGAAGCATTATGAAAATCAGTATATATAGACACAAGAGAAACAATATACACTGAAGGAACTCCGGGTGAGAAACAGAAGTCGAAGCTCAAGCTTCTGTGCATGTGATTTAGTCGGAGAGCTGAAGCTGTATGGACCGACCAGTCTGGACCGACCATTTTGTAACTGACAAGTTTGTAGTACTTTGTTATTTCTGCATAGTTAATACATGAAACAGTTTGTGGTTGAATGCATGATTATTTGGCCGCACATATTTCCAGATTAGCTTCTGTAAATGTCTTTTACAATTACTGATAAGTAAAAGAACAAGAACCCATAAAAATCTCACCGCGTGAAAGTTCGAAGTTTTACGGCACATTGGTCGACTCAAGTCTTCCTACATATTTGGGCACATATGTTTTTTATAAGTTATTTGAATTTGTAAATGTTTATATTTTACTTCATCTTACTCACAGGTGAAAAGTATTTGTAATTTCTTAAGTCTTTAGACTAAGAAACATATTCTGGAGATTTCGACCAAAGTGAGCCAACTTCATCGGAGAGCCAACTTCGTCGAAGCAGCTGACTTGGTCGGAGAGCTGACTTGGTCGAAGCAGCCAACTTGGTCTAAGCAGCCGACTTGGTCAAAGAACCAACTTGGTCGAAGTAAAAAGTGGTCGAGGTAGAAACCGGTCGGACAAGTAAGCTAGAGTAATTTTGGTCGAGTGTAGGACCAACTAAAATTTATAAACTTGTCTAGTCGGACATAGACATGTTTCACCCAACTAGTGAAAAAGAAAAGTGGTCGGCGTGAAAAGTAAAATTTGAAAATTTTAATATCGACTGAGCCCTGAACTCAAGTTTAGTCGACTCGGTTTTGGCTATCTGGTATCAGAGCAAGGTTATATCAGAGCAAAGTTTATATCATCCCAATATTTTAGGAAATAAATCTTGTCTTAAAAAGTGGAAATCAATTTTCTACGAAAAGTTAATTAAAAAATTAAAAATGGCTTCCACTTCTGGTTCATTGCAACTTCCAAGTTTTACAAGAAAGAATTATGAATATTGGTCTTTAACAATGAAGGATTTATTCAGAGGTCAAGATGTATGGGAGATAGTCTAGCATGGTTATGCAGAACCAGCAGACATGGCAGCATATAACAATCTCACACAGGCTTAGAAAGATGTCTTGAGAGAACAGAGGAAGAAAGATGGAAAAGCTCTGTTTTTCATACATCAAGCTATGCATGAGAGCATACTCTCAAGAATAGCATCATCGACTAATGCCAAGGAAGCATGGGATACATTGTAGACTTCCTATCAAGGTTTGGATAAGGTAAAGACATCCAAGCTGCAAATTATGAGAAAATATTTTGAATCTCTGTGCATGAAATATTTAGAGAATGTAGACACATTCTACACCAGAGTTGTTGGGTTGATAAAGCAACTGAAATATCATGGAGAACCCGTATCAGACCAAAGGGTTGTTGAAAAAATTCTCAGAAGTCTTCCCCCAAGATTTGAAAACTTGGTTGTGACCTAAGAGGAACACACAAACATGTCGACATTCTCCATTGATGAGTTGCAAGCTTCACTCATCAATCATGAACACAGAATCAACAGATCACAGACATCATTGGAAGGTGCATTTGCAGCATAGTCATCCATAAGCCGTGGTAGAGGCAGGGGGAGAAACAACTTCAGAGGCAGAGGAAGAAGTTCTTCAAGAGGTGGACGAGGCAGAAGTCCTACAAATGTGGGTGGCAGAGGAGATAATCATAACCCAAGTTAGCCAAGTGGCCAGAGGTTTGATAAACAAAAAATTCAATCTCATTATTGTAAGAAGTTTGGTCATTATGCATATGAATGCAGGAAGAAGAAATATGACCAAGGAAGGAAAAGCCCAAGTCAGTCGACCAGCACCAGCACTTCGACAGGTGCAATGTTAATGGCATCGACATCTCCACTTGAATACAATGTTGTTCAAGAAATTCCACATGACATATGGTACTTGTACTCAGGATGCAGCAACCATATGACTGGTAATTTAAATCTGTTTTCCAGTCTAGACACTTTAGTTAAAACTGATGTTACACTTGGAAACAATGTCCAAGTTACTGTCTCAGGAAAAGGCACTGTTGATATTCTAACCAAACAGGGGGAGTGTAAGTATATCCCTGATATCTATCATGTTGAAGGTCTGAAACATAATCTGTTAAGCATTGGACAGTTGTTACAAAAAGGCTACAGAGTCTACATGGAAGATGAACACTGTGTGATCAAAGACAAGCATCCAAGCGACTAGCTGATAGCAAAAGTGCCAAGGACAAGCAACTGCTTGTTTCCATTGAGGATAGTTCCCAACATAAAAGGGAAGACAAGGACAGGCCCCTGCATTCAGGGCAGAAAGTGAAGAAACAGTCGAGCTCCTCGACAAGAGAGAAAATTGCAGCGCTAATTTGCAAGCTGCATTTTAGACAGAAGTTCACGATGAATCCTGGTTCTAGCATTTCAGATTTGGACATCTGAATTTTGGTGGGCTAAAGCTACTGCACACAAAGAATATGGTGAAGGTATTACCATTGATCGACAAAACAGAGAGGGTTTGTGAAGGCTGCATTTTTGGCAAGCAGCACAGAGAGATATTTCCAGTCGAAAAGTCCTATAGAGCAAACACACCACTTGAAATTGTGCACTCTGACATCTGTGGTCCAATGCAGACATCATCCATTGGTGGCTGCAAGTATTTTCTAACATTTATTGATGACTACTCAAGAAATACATGGGTATATTTCTTGAAACACAAATCTGATGCATTTGGTTATTTTCAGCAGTTCAAAGCACTCATGGAGAACTAGAGTGGTCACCGCATCAAGATCTTAAGGACCGACAGAGGAGGTGAATATGTTTCAAATGAGTTTCTGAATTTTTGCAAGACCCATGGCATACATAAACAATTCACAGCACGTATACACCTCAGCAGAACGATATTGTTGAAAGGAAGAACAAAACCATCATGGAGATGGCACGCAGCATGTTGGCAGCCAAGAATTTTCCAAATGAGTATTGGGGTGAAGCAGTCACAACTACCGTTTACATTATGAACCGATGTCTGACAAAGAGTGTGAAGAAAAAAGTTCCCCAAGAGGCATGGACAGGTATGAATCATAGTGTTTCACATTTAAAAGTTTTTGGTTGTGTTGCATATGCTCATATTCCAGATGAGCTGAGAAAGAAGCTAGACACGAAGGGACATAAATGTATTTTTGTCGGCTATTCAGAAGACACAAAAGCATACAAGCTGTATGAACCTGTCATAAGGAAATTGATAATCAATCGAGATTTTCAATTTTTTGAGAATGAATCATGGGATGGAACCATCGACATAAATGTCAAGATTGTGTCGAACGTCAACAATGATGGTATGGAAGAGGAAGTGGTTCAAATACCACATGTAAGTCAACCGGTCAGAGCACCGTTGACTCCCATGACACCAACAAATGGTTCAGCACAAGGACCATCGACACAAGTAGCAGCTGAAGCTACACCGACAAGTACTCCAAGAGGACAGCAGACTCCATCAAGCATTTCGTCAAGGTCGACACCAACATAACCGGTGAAGACAAGAAGTCTGCGAGAGATATATGAAGCTGGTACACCTAATTCATTTTCTCTGTTTGCATTATTTTCCCCTATATATGATCCACTAACATTTGAAGAAGCTGTTGAAGAAGAAGTATGGGCACAAGCCATGGATGAAGAAATAGAATGCATTGAGAAAAACCAGATATGGGAACTGGTCGATGTACCAAAAGACAAGGATGTAATCAGTGTCAAATGGATTTACAAGACAAAGAAAGATGCTGATCGGAATGTGCAAAAGCACAAGGAAATAATGGTAGCAAGAGGGTTCACACAGCAACCCGGCATCGACTTCAATGAAACGTTTGCACCTGTTGCACGCATGGATACAGTCAGAACAGTTTTGGCCATTGTTGCACAAAACAAATGGAATGTTCATCAAATGGATGTCAAGTTGGCATTCTTAAATGGCTATCTAGAAGAGGAAGTATATGTGGAATATCCACAAGGGTATGAAGTTCCAGGTCAAGAGCACAAAGTGTACAGGCTGAAAAAGGAACTCTATGGTTTGAAGCAAGCTCCTAGAGCTTGGTACAGTCGGATTGATTCCTATCTCATTGAAAATGGATTTCACAGAAGTGAAAGTGAACCGACCTTGTACACCAAAGTCGATGAGCAAGGTAAGATGTTAATTGTCTGCCTGTATGTAGATGATTTAATATTTACTGGTGATTATGGTAGAGCAGATTTTAAAATAGTCATGGAAAGTGAATTTGAAATGACTGATCTGGGGCTTATGAAGTTTTTTCTGGGCATTGAAGTTCAGCAGTTTGAAAGTGGTATCTTTAAATCACAGTCTAAGTATGCAAGTGAATTTTTAAAAAGGTTTAACATGTCTAACTGTAAGAGAGCCCCAACACCAGTAATAACAGGTTTAAAATTGAGCAAGGATGATGAAGGATCCATTGTATATCCTACGATGTTCAAAATGCTTGTTGGCACCCTTATGTATTTGATAGGAACAACACTAGACATTATGTACAGTGTAAGTCTGATCTCAAGGTTCATGGAGTCACCAAAAGACTCACATTGGCAAGCAGGTAAAAGAATTCTGAGGTATGTAAGTGGCACAAAAGACCTTGGTATTATGCATTCAACCTCACAAAATTTTAAACTCATTCGTTACACTGACAGTGACAATGGAGGCAACATAGATGATAGGGAAAGCACATCTAGGTACACATTTCATTTTTGTACAGGTGTTGTTTCACGGGCTTCAAAGAAACAACCCATAGTAACTCTATCTTCAGCTGAAGCAGAGTATGTTGCAGCAACAAGTGCTGCATGTCAAGCTGTCTGGATGAGAAGAGTCTTAAAATACTTGTCACAGAACCATCAAGAACCGACAACAATCTTCTGTGACAACAATTCAGCCATAGCATTATCAAAGAATCATGTGTTTCATAAGAGAACCAAGCACATCGACACAAGGTTTCATTTTATAAGAGAGTTGGTGAACAACAAGGAAATTTGGTTGGAATTTTGCAGGTCTGAAGACCAACTGGCCGCCATCTTCACAAAGCCATTGGCAAATGACACATTCCAGTATCTACGTAGTTATCTTGGAATGACAATTTCTGCACAGTGAACTCTGTCATAAACAGAGCATGTCTAAGCTCTGAGACATTTTGTAAATTTTTGTTTTAAAAACCCCATCTTCTCATAATTAAGCGGGAGTGTTGGAAAAATGTAATTACTCGCAGATCTGTACTTGATGTCCAGCCGACTCTATCAGAGTCTGTACGAGTCAAGATCTTGTATGTCAATCTGACAAGAAGGAAAAGTCCACAATTTGGCTCTGTAAAATAGTCAAATTTATTTCAGAAGCTAAGTTTTTAGGTAGATAGTTATTACAGTCTTTCATTGCAAGCCAGTCGGCCCATGCTATAGCAATCTTCATTTTGCCTATAAATAGAAGAAGCATTTTGAAAATCAGTATATACAGACACAAGAGAAAAAATATACACTGAAGGAACTCCAGGTGAGAAAGAGAAGTCGAAGCTCAAGCTTCTGTGCATGTGATTTAGTCAGAGAGCTGAAGCTCTGTGGACCGACCAGTATGGACCGACAAGTCTGGACCGACCATTTTGTAACCGACAAGTTTGTAGTACTTTGTTATTTCTGCATAGTTAATACATGAAACAGTTTGTGGTTGAATGCATGATTATTTGGCCGCACATATTTCTAGATTTACTTCTGTAAATGTCTTTTACAATTACTGATAAGTAAAAGAACAAGAACCCATAAAAATCTCACCGTGTGAAAGTTCCAAGTTTTACGGTACATTGGTCGACTCAAGTCTTCCTACATATTTGGGCACATATGCTTTTTATAAGTTATTTGAATTTGTAAATGTGTTTATTTTACTTCATCTTACTCACAGGTGAAAAGTATTTGTAATTTATTAAGTCTTTAGACTAAGAAACATATTCTGGATATTTCGACAAAAGTGAGCTGACTTGGTCGGAGAGCCGACTTGGTCGAAGCAGCCGACTTGGTCGGAGAGCCGACTTGGTCAAAGTAGCTGACTTGGTCGAAGAACCAACTTGGTCAAAGTAAAAAGTGGTCGAGGTAAAAACCGGTCGGACAAGAAGTCGGAGTAATTTTGGTCGAGTGTAGGACCGACTAAAATTTATAAACTTGTCTAGTCGGACATAGACAAGTTTCACCCAACTAGTGAAAAAGAAAAGTGGCTGGCGTGAAAAGTAAAATTTGAAAATTTCAATATCGACTGAGCCAGGAACTCAAGTTTAGTTGGCTCGGTTTTGGCGATCACTACAGGTTGTGTATCAGTGCCATTTATGTTGGTTATTACTTTATACCTGCATTATAGATAGTGTTTTTCATATGTGCATACATAGATTATAAATTAGGCCATACTCATCTTGTAAACCCACATCTAATGAGCTTCATGAGTTTAAGTTAAGGAGGAATATTTGGAGTTCGGGGAGCTCACAAAAATGACCCATTTTGTCAAATATTAAAACTCATTATGTACCCTTTCGGATAAACCTAGAAGTGTAAATCAGACCTAGATAGGTCAAGTCAAAATAGAATTATAATAATAATCTTAAATTGTATAATATCCCATTTTAAGACAATAATATTAAGCCCTATGAAGACTTGAATGGATCTAAAATGTTTGATTAGGTATTTTTGTTAGCTTGTTTAAAGGTCATACTTTACAATCAATTTGAAAACTGTAACGTCCCTACGATAACTTGTTGCGGAATTAGATAAAATGGGTAAAAACAAATTCATTTTTATTTAAAGCTTTAAACCAACCATGTGATGTGCTTCTGAATTGAATGTCTGCGAATACGTTTAGTAAACTTTTCACCAGCAAACCTTTATACTAACATCATTATGTAAAGAAAAGGAGCATGCTCAACATAAAAAGAATATGAAAGATGAGACAGCTATATTCATGTGGTTCACCTCGTCCACGAGGCTACGTCCACCAATTAGTTTCCCTTTATTGCTTATGGGAGAGTAATTACAATGTCATGGTATACCATATCCTCGGTCGGTTCACCTTTCCTCAAGTCTCCTCGCAGAGAGACATTTGCAACTCGAAATTGCCTTCATTTAAGACTTTTATTACAACCCATAAAATCATTTATAGTTCCTTGGACACCTAACAAACTTTGGCCTTAAACCCACATTTCATACCAGAATTTGGGATTAATCATCACACCTTTACAAGATATGCTTTGTTGAAGTAAAATATTAACATCTAAAAGTAATACCAAATCCAACAATAAATCACTAAACTTAAGACTACCATTACTAAACAACAGTGCTCTTTGCAATAAATTCTATTCCAATATCAATAATATAAATAACTGCATGGATGACAACTTTGGAATCAACTGCATATTTAGCATTGGGAATTATCAGTTTTACTCAGAACATAATAAACATAAGGAATTAATAATGGAGCAGCGATAGTTTTTAGTGCGACTAAACTTGGCATAATGCTATTTCAAGAGGATAAGTATTAGAAGAATAATTATTTATGGCATGAGTCAAAATTCTAAAGAGGATAACACGGACAAATAATTTAGCATCATGAGGTCCCTAACAACATTGAAAACAGAAAATCAACCTCATACACTAGCAAATTGCTAAATCTATATAATAATGAAGTCGCAAAATAAACAGGTCCAAAATACCTCAAATCAAATAGCAGAGATCTTAATAAGCACATTAATCAACTATCAGCAAATCGGTACCACCAAAAATATTTAAACTATGAATATCAAAAGCATTTATCAAAAGGCGAATGAACACATCCATAAGAAATAAAAATCAATACTCCAGATCGAAACCCTTTTCTGAAAATCATGGCGCAATGAAAATCAAAGCATTATAAACCAAGCACGTTCCAGATCTGAAAATCGTTCCACAATAAAATTAAAGCATAATAACCAAGGCGCATTCTAGATCTGAAATCGTTGCACACTGAAATTATTGCACAATAAAATCAAAGCATAATAATCCAAGGCACATTCCAGATCTGAAATCATTGCACAATATAACAGAGTTCAGGCATGCGTAAACGCAAGCTATCATTGATGGCCAGATCTTGAATCGTGGCGCAGACAGAGTTTTAGATGAAATCAATCTCTACACAAAATAACCCAAATCGACTTTTGGAATGATGGTGGCTTAGACAAAGATTCAAATAAAGATAAAGGTCAAACTAAATATCGATATTTGCAGCGATTTTAAAGAATAACATCAAGCCGTAGTTGAACCCCTGATTGATTATGGCATAAAAAAACAGATCTTTTGTCAATGCAGAGATCAAGCCATCATGAAATCCACCAGATCGATGGAATTTTCATGAATTGTGGCAAGATAAATCATGGTTTATCAAGCAACATCCAATACTATAGTTCGATCTTCAAATCGAAACATTGGAGATCGTGATTTAGATCTAGAATGCGGAGATTGAAAGAAATCATACATTTCAAATCCAGTTTCATTTAATTCATAGATAATAATACACATTGTTCCTTACAGATCTGGTTCACATAGAGGTTTGGGAACACATTTTTCCATGTTCTAGTCTATCTTAAATCTAAAGCTAATAAAACCAATCCATGCTCACCAGAGATCGATGAAGACATAAAATCATATGGATAATTTCTATATAGCAGATAGGTCGGAAATCACGTTCCTTGATCATATAAAGGTTGAAATATATTCAACACACCGAGAATTTACATCATAATAACAACATTTTACCACACGAATCTCTTCATATCTAAAAACATTATACCCAAGAACGTTTTCCGCAAACATATATGATAATGCATTGCAGCTTTTCTTTACAATCAAAGAAATATTTAGAGAATAAATCCTAGCATTCCATTTACATCAATTCTTTCAGATCTATCAAACATCATACACCAACAACGTTTCTCCCAAACTATAAAATAATACACTGCAATGATTTCTTTAAATTCTAATAAAGATTTCAAATAATAATAAAATACTAGCAATGTTTTACGAGGCGATTCATTTTCAATGTAGGCATATTGCTATGTGATTTGTATTGTTGTTTTGTACATCTCGATCCCCCATCAACCGTGATAAACCCAGATTGATTATGGCATAAAAACAGAGAATAAATCACGAACAAAACCCAATACCTAGATCCGAAAATCGTGGCCCAATAAAAACTTCACTCGATTTTTCTTTCTGCCGAATCGTGGCGTGAGAACAGAGAACTCGACAAAACACAACAGCAAAAACCAGAATGATGAAAACGTGGCACAATAAAAACTCGAAATACAGAATGCCTGCCCCCTCGGCATCTCGCGCCCCCTTTATATAAGGGAAAATCACCAAGACAAAAGGCAGATTACCGACTTGTTTTCCGTTTAGGGTGGAGTAAAATCCTCCTGAGATTCCAAGCTGTTTCTTGTCAAGGTGGGTAAAACGCAGCCAACTTTCCTTGATTTTAATATCTGTTTCTATTGCTAGAAAACCACATGCCTACATCCATGCAGTAATACATGCGTTCCCCCTAAAAGGCTCACGCCCCACCCTTAATTCAATGAGAGACTTAAATAATAGTTATTCTCCACTACATGACTCATTTGACAAATGGAAAAATCATTTGTTGTATCTGCTATAATTGACAAATGGAAATCATTTGTTGTTTTCCCATTTAATTTGTTTTACCCAAACCAAATAAACAAGGATATGTGACTACCCTTACGAGTTATCCTTTGAATGCTTAAGACATATATATATATATATATATATCTTTCCTTAACTTGGTAACCGCATCATGTGAATGTATTTAGAATGGTTTTGATATATATATATATATATATATATTCTTTGTGAATACTTAAATAGACCATTTCCTTGTAGCTGGAAATCCTATCATGATATGATAGAATAAATATAATTATATACACATACCTTTGCATATACATTTACCATTGCATGTTTTAGTGGTATTTCATATTGTAGTTTTTAATCATGTATCCAAATAGCTTGCATTTATACTTTATACAAGTGCGTGAGAAAGTGATTACTTTCTCTGCACCTCTATGCGAAAATAGTCAAGTGGATGACATTTTATAAACATGTCATCTCTAATTAAAATTAAGATGTCTAGAATGAAATGTTTTCAAGAGAGAGCTTAAGTTTCTTATATTCCAAACCTTGTGACCATGTTTTTTTATTTTCGTTTTCTTTTAACGTATGGTGCATTTTGCTAGGCTTTGCCTTTTTCGGATTTGGGGTCATGAGGGGACATTACAAAAACTATGCTACAAGGGCTTATCTTGGGTTCCTTGTCGGCATTATTGACAATTTTGTTACGACCTTATGACCCATATTTTGGAGTAAATGAGGGATGGACTGCTTAATTTATGTTAGGGAAAACCAGATAGAACCTGTTAGAATTAATAAAGTTTAGGTCTAAGTCAAATCTCAGTAGTGGTTAGTCCAGAGATACTCTGGGTAAGAGAGTTTATGAGGTGAACCGAAAGAAGGTATGGAAACAAGGATATTGCAGCATGTAACTCTTTTTATAAAATGAATAATACATGATACGACAGTTTGGTGGACGTAGACAATAGATTGGGTGAACCACGTACATTTGTACCTGTCTCATTTTCATGTGTCTCATTGTGTTTACTTTCCTCATATTATTCTGTACATATGACGTCATTCTGCAAATGGATTATAGTGCTATAAAATATAATCAAAGAATGTTAGTGTTGCCCCAATATTTTTCTTGTAACTTAGTAGGTCATGTGATGATGTAACGCTTGTAATTATGAATAATATTTTCAGGAATTTACATTCAAGAAAATAGTCATCAATGGGACTATAATGTTGTATAATTGAAGGTCATAATATCTGCTATTGTTTTAAATGAAAATGCATTTTATATGGTTCACTATTTTGAAATAAACAATGAATAGTCCATTGAATCAAGCATCTTTTTTAAAAAGGAGGATAGCCCAAAAACTAGGTATCTTGATGGTGGATACATGGTGGCTAAATATTTATGAGTAATTCAATAATAAAACCCTTAAGGAAGATCCATACTATTAGTAAAATGATTAAAAGAACATTGGAGTATGTATCAAATTACATTGGAGTGCGTTATAAATAGTCAAAGTTAAAAATTTTACTATATACGAACAAGGAAAAATTTGAATGTTGCGGGAGCACCATGATGTTTGTCAAGTGATTGCCGCATGAGCACATTGGTGTTAGGCATATATGTTGTAGGAGCACAATGGTGTTAGGCAAGCAATTTCCGCATGAGCACATTGGTATTAAAGGCATACAATGTGGCAAGAATAAGACCTGGGCAAAAAGCTAGACATCTCGAAGACAGGATGGTGTTTGATGTCACTGAGGAGAAAACTTTTAACTAGTCGTTAAAAGGGAGAGTAACCTCAGAAATTGTTGTAATACCACACCAGAATGGAAAAAGAAACTCAAGGGAGTTTGGAAAACATAACGAACGTAAAACATGTTAATGAATTTTCCAGGTAATTAGACAGTTACATGTTTAATGTGTGATGTGAAGGAAGGATTTCCTGAGGTCGAGGATGACATAACTATCCAAAGGTTGGAGATAAAACCAACCCCAAAAGGGTAGTAATTATGTTTTATTGATGGATAAATCGAATGATTAAAATGATTGGGTATTATGACATCAATGAAAAACTAGAAAATTGCAGATTGTTACAATGCAAAAGGATATATGGATTTTGTTTAAATTACAATTTTGGACATGAATTACTGAATAAAATTTGGGCTAGACCCAAACCTTGTGCAGGAAACTGTAGGTCCTGAACGATAGCGAACTGCAGAAAAGATCAAGACATATCGAAGGGGATCAGAATAGAACAGACAAAGAAAGAAAAGATCAGTCGGGCAAAGAAAGAAATAGTTGAAGGACAAGAAAACCGAGGAAAGTGTTAATTTTAGGGGGAAATGATGTAATGTTCCTCTTGTATACCCCTAAACAATTTATAATTTTGAATATTACTGTATTATGGTTTTTGGTGAGGATCTCATGGCCAAGGCCCCATGATGACAAACCTTGAAAGTTAGTTGATTAACCTCCTAAGTCATAAAACATTGACCCAACTTATCGGTGGGCAACTAGAAAAAAAATAAGGCTAAAAGTGAAGGGTTGGGGAACTATCATTTTGGTACCATATTATTACATATTGCCCTTACGCTCACAGCGTCAGGAATAAGGCTTGCCCTATAGGGATTCCTCCTTCAACAAAAATTAGCCAAGCTAATATACTAAAGCCTAGTTATTTAACTCACAATTGATCCATGACAGAGGAGAATTAAAATCAATTTTTTTTAACTTCGACATAAGAGGGTCGAGTAGTCATATTTTTAAGTGGAAATAACCAAGAGAAAACAACCCAAGACATCATAGAAAAAAAAAAAAGGAAATTGTGATTTCATTTATATAAGTTATACTTGAATAATAAATGGCATAATGATCAGCTGTATATTCCTTATTATGGGTTGATATAATTATATATATATATATATATATATATATATATATATATATATATAGTTACAAGGTATGAAATTAAGCTCTACATGAATCATTAAGAATTATGGAGCGCAACTCTTACTTTAATTTCGTAGGAATTATTAATGGGAGTTTTGGGGTTGTTTATAAGAAAGCAATCGAACTACCCAAAGGAGGGCTACTACCAAAAAAAAAAGGAGGGGGAAACTTTACTCCTTTCCTTAGAAGACACGATACTTTGGGAATTTACTGGTGCGTTTCCATCCACATGATGGAGTATTAAATTTACACTATATATTTGGACAACGGGCTAAGGGGGATCTTCCATTGAAATTTCCACCATAATTTTGGTCGTTGTTGGAAGTACTCCACGTGAAGAAGTATTTAAGTACCACGTTTATATAAATGTCTATTTTCAGACCATGTTAGAAAGGAAAAAATAGGCCTGCCTCGGTAATTTTGGGCAGCATGTCGTGGTTTATGCTGATAACCTCTATACCCTTGACTACGAGATTCTCAACTGGAGGATCAAGTAGACGCAAAAAGAAATTATAAGAGGAAGGGTTCACAGGATGAACAAGGAGTGCGGGGGAAGAAAAGAGCTCAGCGTTTGTGAAAGAGAGATCTCCACAGGAGATTGACCTCGACGTTTGAGCATAATGATCTCTACGCCTTGGAGGAGAGTGATCTAGGCAATACACTCTGCATTATTCAAAATTGAAGATGCTATCAATTGCCAGGCTGCTAGAAAACGGAAGATGGCGATCGGATGGGTCTTAGTGTACATCCATGAATTCATGCCTAAAATCCCATATGCTCTTTCTGACTCGATTTTTGGCGATCTCGAGTGTTCCATTGAATTGCGGCTTTGGATCAGTAGGTCCGCAAGGTCATATCGGATCTGTTCCTGTCCTTCTCTATCTTCGATCGTTCTCTACTGTAACAATGGCGACAAAGAAGATCAAGGTTTAGAATCCCATTGTCGATATGGATGGGGATGAAATGACTAGGGTCATCTGGATAATGATCAAGGGCAAGCTTATTTTCCCATTTATCGAGCTGGATATTAAGTATTTCGATCTAGGGCTTCCCCACCATGATGCTAAAGATGAAAAGGTTATAGTTGAGAGTGCAGAAGCCACATTGAAGTAAGTCCATATTTGTCATCCCTTTCCCCAATTAGTGAGCAAATATAATTTAGTTTTCTGCAATGAAAATCAACCACTAATTTCATAGATTTGGGGTTTAGATCTCACAAGAACACCACATTTTTAACTATATTTTCTGCCATAGAAAAGTGTGAAGTCAAGACAGAGAGTTGGCCTCGATGGTGCGGCTCGTCCAGAAACATTGCCCCTTGAAATATTGTTGCCCCTAATTACATCTCTTCTTGAATTATCAGTACAGTGCCCCCAATTTTTCATATTACTGCTTGCATGATACTGTAACCCTAAAATGATTAGACTATAACTAACAGGTTGTGTATCAGTGCCATTGCTGTTGGTTATTACTTTACACCTGTGTTATAGACAGTTTTTTTCATATGTACATACAAATATTATAATTAGGCCATACTCATCTTCTAAACCCACATCTAATGATCTTCACGAGGTTAAGTTAAGGAGGTATATTTGGAGTTCAAGGATCTCACAAAATGACCCATTTTTTCAAATATTAAAACTCATTATGTACCCTTTCGGATAAACCTAAAAGTGTAAATCAGACCTGGATAGGTATTTTTACGCCAAGCTCTTCATATTCATTTCGTGAGGGAAAATATGAATGGGCAGTGAACCGTTCGAAATATGGTAGCTCCTGTCATGATGCTTGCAGCAAGAAAATTCTTGAAAGCAGTCAATGCAAGTCAAAATAGAATTATAATAATAATCTTAAATTGTATAATATATCCCATTTTAAGATGATAATATCAAGCCCCATGAATACTTGAATGGATCTAAAATGTTTGATTAGGTATTGTTGTTAGCTTGTTTAAAGGTGATACTTTACAATCAATTTGAAAACTATGTTGCAAGGGCTTATCTTGGGTTCCTTGTTGGTATTATTGACCATTTTGTTATGACCTTATGACCCATATTTTGGATTAAATGAGGGTTGGACTACTTAATTTATGTTAGGGAAAACCAGACAGAACTTGTTAGAATTAATAAAGTTCAGGTCTAAGTCCGATGTCAGTAGTGGTTAGTCCTGGGTAAGAGAGTTTATGAGGTGAAGTGAAAGAAGGTATGGCAACAAGGATATTGCAACATGCAAGTCTTTTTATAAAATGAATAATACATGATAAGACGGTTTGGTGGATGTGGCCCATGGATTGGGTGAACTACGTACATTTGTGTCCGTCTCATTTTCATGTGTCTCATTGTATTTACTTTCCTCATATGATTCTATACATATGATGTCATTTTGGAAATGGATTATAGTGCTATAAAAGATAATCAAATAATGTTAATGTTATCCCAATATTTTTCTTGTAACTTAGTAGGTCATGTGATGATGTAATGCTTGTAATTATGAATAATATTTTCAGGAATTTACATTCAAGAAAATAGTCAACGGGACTATAATGTTGTATAATTGAAGGTCATAATATCTGCTATTGTTTCAAATGGAAATGCATTTTATAGGATTCATTATTTTGAAATAAACAACGAATAGTCCGTCAAATCGAGCATCTTTGTTAAAAAGAAGGATAGCCCCAAAACTAGGTATCTTGATGGTGGATACATGGTGGATAATAAATCCCTTAAGGAAGATCCATAATGTTAGTCAAAGGATTAAAAGAACATTGGAGTAGGTATCAAATGACATGTATTCCGCCAATGAGAGGATTACTTAATGATGTGAATACTAGAAGGCATAATAAGCATGTTTTCTTTATGTTATCAATAGAAATATTATTAAATTGGATACAAGTTGCATGTTTGAATTCTGTAGAAGAGGATGGATGTAAGTTGTCAAATGATTGTTTTGCAATGTGTGTAGTTTTGACATTAACGAATTCAATTGGACATGTTCCATTGAAATACCATGTAAAATCTGCCACCAACACGATTGACTCATGTGTAGTAACAGCGTAACTTAAAGAGAAATATTCTCCTTGTACCCATAATTGCATTGAGGTATAAGAGGTACTTTACACATAATTATTTGACCGTTACTGTATATGAAATGATGTCAAAGGAAATAGGAAATTAAGAAGTCAAATGTGTATCACCAAGGAGGAATAATTATAGTAGATCAACAAGAAACAAAATAAATATATTAAATCTTTCTTTATTGCTTAACTATGTGTTTAGCATCAAATAACCCTAGAACATTTGTTTTTATTTTTGAAGTTTCACAACAATAATTGAGTGAAAATGTATGGAATTATAGGTGAAGGAGTTCACTTAATCACCACTACATTTAAGTTTGAGGGGATTTGTGTCTCTAGTTCAGAAGGCCAATAAATATATAAAGAGATTTACAATTATGTCCTAGACTCATCATTTATACTAAGATTTATGGTTTTAATCTTAGATTTGAAATAATTTGTTGAGAAATTCATTTCTATATATCTATTACTACCTTTTTGGATGCATGGTTATAAAAAAGTATATGTTGTAGTTATAAGAGATAAAATAAAGGAGATGTCTTCTTGAATGTTTAACTAGAATAAAATAAATTTCATCTCATAAGAAATAAGACGTAAAGATTCAATAAACACATGCATGATATTTTTTATGGTCTTAAATACAACACTATTATGAAAAGTTTTTCATGCCTTGAGCTCAAACTATAGTGCCTCATTCACTAGCTTAGATCGCTTTAAGAGAATATCTTTATTTAAAAGATTTCATGTTTTTTAAAACAAAGGGACACTCGTTTGTTTTGAATCTGTAAGGGTTTAAAATAATTCAAACTTTGATGGCATTTATCTATCCTATCAACCATTGTAAGTGTTCAAATTGTAATCAAATGTGTGAACAATAACAAGTTGTTAAAATTTTAATGTGGGTAATTATGTGTGTTAGTTATTTATAATAGCGTCAAAAGAGTTTGATCGATGGAAAGGCTGCAAGGATGCATTTGGCTCAATAAAATAATGAGATGAGACAAATGTTTAATGAGTTGGATGAATGCAAGAATGGATGCTTGGTGAAGTGATGTATTTCACAATTAATTCTAAAAATTGTGGCATGTTTTGTATCAAATGTGTAAGGCCTGATTTGTATAGTTGATTATGCTCTTTGACTAATGGTACTTTTAGTTGAAATTTTGCATCATTTTCACCTCTTCTTCTATCATTTCAATTTAGATTTGACTTTCATCATGTAAATGTTTGTGTATGCTCATTGTTTTACAAAGGCCTTCATGGTGATACTAAGGCCTTCATGGTAAAATACTGATAGAGTCTTTCTTTATATTATGTCAGTCTTAATTTTTAAATTATGAATGTTTAATGTATTATTCATTTTTCTATGTTTTTTATATTTTTTAAAAACAATATTTACCCAATCACACTATTAAAGCTGATTGATATATCGAAATAGATTCTATTCTTTTTAAAAGGAAAAAAATAAAGCAATGGATTGTATGCCAACCATCTTCTGTAATGTGGTTGTCCTAGACTCAACTTTCGAATAAACTCCAGTATTTAAAGAGGTGGGCTTCTTTCACTGCAATATGTTGGAGAAGTGTAACTTAGAGCTCAAAGTGGAGTAGTTTGAATTTCAATAAGAAAAACATTCAAAATAGTATTTAGTACAGGAAAATTTTTCGAGCATCTATAATCTTAAGTCTATTATGGACGCATAATAAACCTAAAACTGAAGTGATTCTACATTGATTCACATTATTTATTTTTATAAATGATCATTATTTTAATTTTGTTTTTCAATATTTGAAAATGAAATAAAAATGATTTGAGTAACATAATAAAATTAAATGTATAATTTGAGGTGTTTGCAAATATATTCATAACACTTAGCATAATGCCTCACATGTCTACCATTTATTTCTACAAAATTCACAACACAATTTATGAAAGATGGCCCCTAAATAATCTTCCGAATTCTTAATTTTTTTCACTCTCATTAAGGTAAGGTGACGATCTGTTATTTTGCGTTATCTTTTATGGCGTCTTGTACTTTCTAGACGGAAGGAGCTTCTCTCTTAGATCTACCGGGGCAATCTCACCGAAGTGGTCTTCTGGAATCCAGTCGCCGGTGGCTGGATCTCTCATCCAGAAAGCCTTTTCTTCCTTTTGCACAGGTTCTGCCGCTTTTGAATGCTGCTGCGACCCCACCGGCTGTCCTCCCACCGACGTTGCATAACTTCTCAATTCCCTGCATCAAACCAAGCCAGAGGACAAAAGAATTATACGTTGACGTTTCTTTATAGTTTCCTTCTGAAATGAACATAAAACCAACGAGCACTACCGGAAACATAACAAAACACACAATAAGACTCTTTCATTAAAAAGGTTAGAGAAAGTGAAAGTGCATACCGAGTTAGAGTCTTGCCAATGTTGGTTAAAACAGATCTGCTATAAGATAATTTATTACCAGGCACGAACTTTACCATCCTGAAACCGAAAAGAAAACGGGAAATAGATGTAGCGTGTATCGCAAGCAAAAACAGAAGAGAAAGCCAATATCTGTCTTTCTGTCTTTCGAGTTCAGAGGGAGAGTGTGTTGTTGGATCGTTTTGAGGTAGACTTTGCCTCGGATGCGCTTAGAAGTTGGTTTCATTTCCATAGCATTCATGAGTAGTTACTTATTCTGGTTTAGTTTGTTTTAAGGTCAAGATTTTGTTTGATACCATGGATAATGTCGGCCTCTTCATAATGCCCACTGTATAGGTATGGGAGTGTTTCTTATCTGAGCATTATATGGATATAGGGCAAGGCATTTTAACCCATGCTAAGAATTATGATAAAAGTCACACTTCCAATATATTGTTGAGAGATCTTATTTTTACTGGTTTTGGTCAATCTTAAGACTACCTAAATTGATGTATTTTCAAAAATCATTCAAGTATGCTTTGTTATGAAATTCACTTGTAAAAGCTAGAAGATCATTAAAGTGCCAAGATATTATATACTTTCTTTAGTATGATACAGGGCATCCAAATTGTCATGTATATAATCAGATTTCAACCTCCACTCTATTTGGAGAAATCGAATGTTTAAGTCACATTCGTCCATTGGCCTGCTATTGAATACCTTGGCTTGCACTACAACTCTGTATGAGGTGGAAGTCTAATTTAACGTTTAGAAGTCTTTTGCAGCCATACACATTCACATGAATAACAGAAAAGAACTAAAATGCATCCACAAACTAGAGGACTGTGAATCTCTCTTTTATCCTCTAAAATGAAATGAAAATAGAAGGAAGGTGGTACTCAATATGCAGTTAGCTTTAACATTGTGGAGAGGGCTATTCCTTTCTATTCTATTCTCTAGAATCAAATGAAAATACATAGAACTTGGTACTCAATATGGTTTTACCTTTAAGAGTGTGGCCAGAATTACGACTGCATGGCCTCCTAGTTCCTTGGTTAGGCTCTAATATTAACTCTAATTACTATTCCATGGCCTCCCTCCTTGGTTGTGCTCTAATATTAACTCTAATTACTATTCCATGGCCTCCCTCCTTGGTTGTGCTCTAATATTAACTCTCTAATTATTGCATAGCTATGGAACACTACCATACCATAAAATGGAACCCATTCCCTTTTAACTATCTCATATTTAACATTGCCAGAGAACCTTATAGAATTAGCTTCACTATCTGTAGACTCATCAAATCCTATCAGTGAAGAAATTTATTTTGTTTTGTGTAATGTGTAAACGTTGATCTTATATCCTGTTATGTAGAAGAAAGCTGTAAATGTTTATTTTATATCCTGTTATGTAGAAGAAAGCTGCAACTGTTTATTTTATATCCTGTTATGTAGAAGGAAGCTGTAAATTTTTATCTTATATCATGTTATGTACAAGAGAGCTGACCTCCATATGCTTGGATAGAATTCATTTTTATTACCTAAAAACGAGCAAGAAAAATCTTGATGCAAATGATTATGTAGATTAGGTGTATTCTGTTTGGTTGCGTTTCGATTAACGGAATCTTATTTCCTTTTTTAACTGTTTTTCTTGCGGGACGTTGGGTATCAAAAGGGGTACCAAAAGGTCAAGTGCAACTGGGCAAATTTTTTTTTAGAGCAAATCAAGAACTCGTAGGAAGAAAAAACTAGAAAAGCTGGTAATAACTATGTAAATTTTTTTCTTTATGGTAGTGCCTCATACCGACCATCTGTAAAGGAAACTTTAATGGCTCGCTTTTACCTTTTATCTTTTATGAGCTTTTAAGATGCATCAAAGAGTAAACATGTAAAATGTGCGATCTGAACTTGAATATATGAAAAACCTAATATGTATGAGATAACTCTGTGCGAGATCTAAGTAAACGTTTGACTATTAATAAATTAAATAGTGAAAAAAAAAATTATAATATACATTGAAATATACAATGGCTAAACCCTAACCGTATTATCCTTACCCTAAAACTGAACATTGCCGACTTCTCCAAACTGGTTTAAAACATATTAAGGATGAAAATGTCCGTTCATGGTCTAATTTAAATAGTGTGAAGTTATTTAGCTATCGAGAATTCGAAGTCTCTTTTTCAGGTCCCACTGTCTGCGTGGGCTTGCTCCGACGTTTTTACTCTGCAAAACTCACGACGTTTTCGTGTAATACCCACCCGCAACTACGATTCAACGATAATATGTGTAGGGTTTGTAAGCTGTGGTGACCAATGCCACTCTCCTTTCCATTCTATTGGTAACACAACTCTTAAATGTAACTCGCCTGGTTTTTCCCTTGTCGGCATTGGGATTCCTTAAAGGCTTAAGACTACCCTCGATTTGCTGAAAAGAAAATCCTCCCAAATCGTTAAACATGGTAGGGTTTGGAGACTCTTCTAACTGGACGATTCGATAGGAGATAGGTGGCTACTTGAAACTTTAACAACATAAAATTTAAGAACTTCAATTTCAGTATTCTTCTTAGAGCAAACATTAATGGAGGCAGCGACATCATTGGGTCGCTTTACACAGCACTTAAACCATTAAAACTACAAGAATTAAACAATCGTAAAAAAAAATAGTGCATTCTTTTACACGAAAATAATTAAAGACACAGAGTTCCATTTCGTTAGCCGAACCTCGGTCCTTGGCTTAAGGCCGTTAATTAAAAAAGGGCGCCTTACAGTAACGAGGGCTCACAGCCGTCCACAAGTCTCAAGCCTTACCACAGTGAAGGACACGTTACTTTAAGCCAGTCTGCCATGACGTGGCATGGGTTCCATGCACCTCTAGAAACCCCAAACTTCTTCCGTTACAAGCAGACACAAGAAGAAAAACCCCTCTGACGGACGAACCACAGGTCAATAGACATCGCCACGAAGGATGATAACATCACTTACAGGAACTGCCACCGGCCCGCACTACCCCATTCCGGCTCCGGATACCTGCAAGAAATTTACAGGGGTTAAATCCCTTAGGAACAAAGTGCAAGCATGAAAATAGAAAGGCAGGTAGCCAAAGCAACGACCAGCTTACTTGAGCTCCTGTGCCGCTTCCCCCTTCTGAAAAAACCCAGAGGAGTTTTTGCACCAGTCTCCCAAGCGTTGAGTAGAACAGTGAACTGACAGAGCGTTCGAGAAGGCTTTTCATCCTTCCAAAACCCACAAAGTACTTCTTCTTTAAGAAGCATAGTGAAAGCATGTGTACCATGCCAAGGTGACACCTCACCGCAGACTATGTGAATTTATGAGCTGCGAGTCTGGTAATCATCACGTTTTGATGGAGGCAAGAAAATTCCCAACCACGCTCGATACCCCTCTTGTGCTTCACTGTTGGGGTTTTTAACTGTGGGTACAACTAATTACTTTAAACCCTAACCAAGATCTACTCCTATGCAAGAAATTAAACTTGATGCACAGCGGAATTTAAAAATCAAGCTTAATGCACAGCGGAACTTACTTTCCATCCTCAAACGCCGCGGACAGCTTCCAAGGCTCTGGGTTAATACACTCCCGGTCTTGACTTGAGTTGTTGGCTCTCGAATCCTTCCAAGAACTTGCAATCCTTTTCTCTAGAGAGTATCCTGTCTTCAAATGGAGCAGACAATTTTTCTAGATGATAGCAAGCCTTGGAGACTCAGCCCTTTTATAGCAGTGCCAAAGGAAAAATCCTAATCCTAGGGCAGCTGAAATTTAGCTAATACTTGGGAAACAAGTCTCAAAAGAAATCTGGAATTTTCGATTTTTATAAAAATCTTGAAATCGGGAAACTTCAGAAAAAACTGAAATAAATCAGAATAAATTCTGATTTCCTTATTTAGCTCAAA
>LPNX010678025.1:0-16467 GCA_001517045.1 Pseudotsuga menziesii
CTGTGCTTGCCCCCAAGGTCACACCTCTCCCACTTTCTCAAGTGAGGAGACAGCTTTCGGAAGATTTATGCTGCTGGTGTGCAATCGGCGGACAACAGATATCACAGTTGGAAAGCAGTGGCCTGCCCTTGCCGGATTCGGTGCATGTTATTCAATCAGAAAGTTTTCAGAAATCAGTGGAAAGCATTGCTCTTTTGCCACTATGGTCAAAGAAGGTGTGCTGAAAGATGTTGGTGAAAAATATGCAAAACACAATGCAACAGAGTGCAATGTGTTCAGAGGTTGAGAGACCTGTTTGGTTGCACCAGATTACTCTGATTACCTAAAGTCCTCCGATTCTAAAAATAGGCCCGTTGACTGTGCTTTTAAAGCCTTCCTTACAAAAAGTTCTTTCTAAGGTCTATCATTAGTATTGCAACAATATGTTGGAGCAGAAGGACTTATGGATTGTGCTGTTTGTCAAGATAACTTTGAGAAGTTCTGGTGTGCTGTCAACACTCCTCCCTGTGGGAGCCAAGGCTGGAAAAGAAAAGGCTGTAGAGAAATTGTTAATTGCTGGTAATTTATTTGATGTCTTACAAGTCACCAGAATTGCAAGATACATCTTACATAGCACTTCATCAGCTGATACTTGGAGAGAGAGAAAAATGCTTTTCAACAGGGTATTTGGCACAGAATTCTGCTCTATTTTTCCTGTTTTGAGTGATTGAAGTAAAATGCAGAACACGAGTTTATAGAGAGGAATTTTTGGAAACCAAAAAAATATTTTTGTTCATAAGATACCCATATACAAAAACCTCTCTCAGTTTTACAACAGCTATCAAGGTTTGAAAGATCCAATTTAATCTTTGCAGCCTATTTTTCAGGATTTTTAATATTTTCCTGTTTTAGTGTTCATATTGAGGGGCAGATTATGATTGATTGGAGATGAATTTTTAAAAACCAAGAGAGGTTTTTGTTCATCACATACCCATTTACAAAAAAATCTCTCAGTTTTTACACAGGAGTCACCAATTGAGAGATATGGAAGCTTCTTTGACACCTATTTTCCAGAAATTCGCCATATTTGCCAGGAATCCGATTTGCTATTTTTAGTCAATTAGTTGAGTTAGTTAGTTAATGTAACTGCTGGGTAGTTTCAATTTAGACCTAATGAAGGGGAGATGGAACTACTTCTTTGTAACTATTTAGAGAGGTGAGCAAGACATTGTGAGGGTTCTGAACTTTTGGGAGCATCAGGAGGTCTGCTAGCTGATTATACTTTCAGGCTTGTTCAGTGATAGGTACTGTAACTCTCTTATGCATGTACTGATGAAAATATGAATATATGACTCTTTCCCCTTCATTTGGTCTGTGTTGGCTTTATTGTGAGCTTGTTTAGCTTCTTAATTGACAAATTCAGTGCTGGTTAATGTGTATTTTCTGGTGTTGCTTGTCCATTCTGTGTGAACTTCAATACAGGCTGTTTGTTGGATTTTTGTGATATACATGCATATTTATCAGTTATATGTGTTTGATTTATTTGTTGCTTATTTACTGAATGTATTCCCTGTATGATCTTGAAACTTACAACCAAAAAAAACATAAACAAAAACCCTAAACCCTATTTTGAATTGAGTTTTTCTCTTGAGATTGTGTTGGCTTGTTCCCCTAGCCTTAGGAACAATTTCTGGCACAAACAGACCCGATCCATCATGACCCCTCTTGTCCTGCCATTCCTATAAATCTTCCTTTAGATATACCCAAGTTTGATGGTAAACCCATTGAAGATCCAAAAAACCATGAGATGACATTTCACTTATGGTATTCATCCAATTCTTTAATGGACAGTTCAATCTATCTAAGGATTTTTCAAAGAACCCTCACTAGTATGGCCACAAAGTGGTATATTGAGTTACCATAGCACTCTTTTTGGGACTTCAATGCTTTAGCAATGGAGTTTTTAACACACTTTCAATTACCAATCCGATATGAAATAGGTATAGCAATTTTGAATTCACTTCAAGAAACTACATCCACCCACATCTCTGATCATATCCATGAATGGAAACGAAGATGAATGTTAATTAAGGCCCCCATTCCTGATCAGTTGCTCACTGATTGGTTTACAAAGTATTTACTTCCACCTATTGCTAGAGATGTTTCCATGGGAGGCATTTTTACTGAGGAACAATCTATTAGCCACGCTCAATACCTAGACTTGGTCTACTCCCAGTCAGGTACTCTATATGATTTGATTCCCCATGCTCCTTGACCTACAAATGATCCATCAAGACCCACAACTAAAACACCTACTGATGGCATCCTTGGTTCAGTTCAAACGCAAATGACGGAAAAACCTTCCAAGAAACAAAATCAAGCCACCACTCCGTCAAATCAACCAACACCATCTACCAAACCTGTACCCTCTCCTATTGCTTCTGCTGAAGTAAACATGATATAATCAAATGAATATTCCAATGGAAAGAAGAAAGGAAAAAATATATCTAAAAAACCTGATAACCAATAGGAAGGAAATAAAACACAGAACTCAGATGCTAATTCAAAAGGTAAGGAAAGGTAAAATTTCCTTATTTAATCTGTGGAGGTGACCATTTTACAAAAGAATGTCCTCGTCATGATGAAGTTAGTAAATTTTTGAAACCTTCACACACCCCAGTAGTCTTGAAAGACCCTTTCCCTTCCCAACAGCAGTTAATCGATCATAAGTCCTTAAATGAAATTTCTTCCTGCACCAATGAAGTTTGCATGATGTCTAGTGAAAAGGTTAATTTAAATACAAGAGCACACAGTTATGACCCTCCTCCGGAAAAGAAACCTGATGATATTCCATCTAAAAAATCCTGAACTTCTACAACTCCTCCTAATAATGGTCTTCCTTTCAAAAAACCTATACAAGAAGCAATTTTCCATCCACCAAAGGGTACTCTACGTAAGTCCATAATTAACCCTAACACTCATACAACCCAATATTATAATATTGTTGAATATTTGGCTTAAGCACCCTACATTATGTCAGCTTTAGAGGTACTTCAAACCTGCCCAACTCAATGGAAAAAATTTCTTACTACCCTTGGAGCTATGGATCCCAAGAATAGTTATATCATCACTTTCAAACTGGATGATTTCAAGACGAGACTCTCACATCAATTAGCTTTCCAGATCGCTACTAAGATTGCTAGAAATACTATATGTCGTACCATTTTGGATGAGGTTGCCCCTACATCCATTATGTCTTTATCTTCCTGGAGAGACATTGGCTCTCCAAAAATAAACCGTTCACCTACCACTCTTAAGGATTTTGATGGTCGTGGATTTCAACCCTATGGATTACTACCTTCCATCCATGTTGAAGTGGGGGACAAGTCAGTATCCATTCATATTAAAGTCATCAATGCTCCTTTGGATTACAACCTACTCCTAGGTTGTAATTGGTTCTATGCTATGCAATCCGTAGCATCGACCATTTTTTGTATCGTCCAGTTCCCATTCCAAGGAAATATTGTTACTATTGATCAGTTAGATTTCATCACACCTAGTGCCACTAAAAATGATGTGAATAGCGTTCCGCTCCTGAATACCCCACAGTATAAGGACATTGGAGTAGGTCTTATTAAATATTCTTCACTAATGGGATTCTTTCCCTCATCTGATCCTCCTCCTGCTTTGCAAACTGCATTCCATTAACATGATTTCTACCTCTCATATAGGTAAAGGAAAAGCAATTGTTGATGAATCACCATCCTTTTCCCCTTTTGAAGAAATTTACAATTCAATCCAAGATACCAGTGATTCCCCCACCAATTACCATTTTTTTTTGTGGCCTCAGACCGCTATCACATGCCATACTAGCTAGAAAACCCCTCCCCATCTCTAGATTATCTTTTACACACTTCCTACAGATGAATCTATAATGGAAGTTATGCCGTTAGAAGAGATGCATTGGAAATATTATCACCACAGATCTTCTTTCCTTCCCCCTTACCATATGGTAGAAGACCACTTCACCTCTATGGTTTCATTTGATATAGTCCTCAACCCTCAGTCTTTGATCCTCACTCATAATGTCGATTTTGAAGGAAACTTATGCAACATTACAAAAACTATGCATGTAGACATATCAGTGAAACCTGGTGTTTCGGAAAACATTTTCATAGAACAGAACTCTTCACCTGAAGAGGTTAAAACATACATGGCCCTTTTTAAGGAATTTAGATATTTCTTTGCATGGACATATGAATAAATTCCAAGGACTGATCCCTCTATCGTTTTTCATGAAATCAAAACTTATTGTGATGCCAAGCCCGTCTGTCAAAAACTACGATAGGTCCATCCAAGAAAAGCAACCGCTATTAAAGAAGAAGTTGAGAAACTTCTCAAGGCTGGTTTCATTTACCCCATACCATTAATTGAATGGGCGTCCAACATAGTCCCTATGAACAAAAAATAGGATACTATTAGGGTTTGTATCGATTTTAGGTATTTGAATCGAGCTTGTCCAAAACACAACGTTCCCACTCCCTATATCGATTAGATAATTGATAATTGTGTCGAAAGCATTATTTTTTCCTTTATGGATGGCTTCTCAGGCTACAATTAGGTTGAGATTCTCCTGTCAGATCAACACAATATGAAATTCATTTTCCCTTGGGGAACTTTTGCTTACCACAAACTTCCCTTCATTTTAAAGAATGATGGAGTGACATTCCAATGTGCCATGTCATATGATTTTCATGACATTAAACATGTTGTGGAACCCTATCTTGATGACCTTCCTGCTCATTCCAAGCAACGGGATCTTCATGTCGATCATCTGAGAGCTGTGTTTCTTCGATGTCATCATTTTAATATTTGTCTAAACCCCCATAAATTTTTTTTTGTATAGAAGCTGGCTGAATTCTTGGTTTTATCGTTTCTAAAGATGGCATCTGTATAGATCCCTTGAAAATTGAAGCTATCTTGGCCCTACATGCTCCCACGAATGTAACTGAACTCCAAAGTTTGCAAGGGAAGGAAAAGTTTCTACGTCGTTTCATCTACAATTATATAGAAAGGACACATGGTTTCATGAGGTTGCTCAAGAAAGATACCCCTTTTGTCTGGGATGATTTCGTGTAATGCGCGTTTGATAATCTTAAACATGCACTTACCCATGCACCAATGTTACAACCACTAAATTATGCTAAGGATTATTCATTGTATGCAACTGCATCCTTGTCTACTATCAGCATGGTCCTTGTTCAAACAAATGAACATGACCAAGAACATGTGATTTATTACGCTAGTAAGAGTCTTCTCGACTCTAAAACTCGATACTCACATGTGGAGAAACTTGCTTTGGCCATGGTCATCACGGTCTAGAATTTTCATCATTATTTTTTGCTCCACACCACAACTGTTTACACGGATTCCAACCCCATGTACTATGTTCTTACATGTCAAGTCCTTGGGGGAAAATACTCACGTTGGATCGTAATTCTCTAATAATTTGAGCTAGAATTCACCAAAAGTACTTCCAAGAAGTCCCTCATTTTTGCAGAGCTTATATGTGACCTTCCCCATACTACTGAGACTATAGAGCCATTTGACTCATTTCCCGATGAATCATTGTTTCTCATTATCATGACTGATTCATGGTACGGAGATATCATTTTGTATCTCCAAAGCTTATGATACCAGCCTTCTGCCTCTAGAGATGAACGTCATCGCATTCCCCATTAGGACAAAAGCTATCTCATTCTAAATGATACCCTATATCATCGTGGTGTTGACTATATCTTACGATGTTTCCTTACACGTGAAAAGGTTGAGATCGTCCTTAATGATTTCCATGCTGGAGCTTGTGGCGGTCATCTCTCTGGGTTGGCTACTGCCCAGAAAATATTGCATGTCAGGTATTTCTAGCCTTCTATTTTCAAAGATTGTATTGAAACAGTTAAGAAATTCCCACCATGTCACATTTTTACTTCCAATAAATGCACACATCTAGATCTGCTTCATCCCATTGTAGCAGTTGGCCCCTTTTCCAAATGGGGCACCGACTTCGTGCACTGTCGACCTACCTCAGCCGGGGGGCATGGCTACACTATTGTGGCTGTGGACTATTTTACAAAATGGGCTGAGGCAATTCCCACATATGCCAAAGATGGTAACACTACCACATTATTCTTATTTAACCACATTATTGTGAGATTTAGGATTCCTAGCACTATTGTGATCGACCATGGGTCACATTTTCAATACAAAATGATGGTAGAGCTTAGTGTAAAATTAGGGTTTCGTCATGATAACTCTACACCATATTATCCTCAGGCCAATGGCTAGGTTGAGGCAATAAAAAAAGTATTAAAAACAATGCTTCAGCTGACGGTAGGCCAAGCCAAGTCAAACTGGCATTTACAGCCTTCTCTGCACTCTGGGCCTATAGGACTACTGTCAAAACTTCCACTGGTTTTACACCCTTTCAACTAGTATACGGACTAGAAGCTACTCTCCTGATAGAATGTGAGATACCTTCTTTAAAACTTCCCGTGGAACTATTACCGAACACCACTATAGACGAAGAAATATTCATGTATCTGAACAAACTTGATGAAACTTGATGTGATGTTTCCTTAGCTAATGAGGCACACAAACGAAGAATGAAAGTCCAATATGACAGGACTGTCCAACCCCATTCCTTCAATGAAGGAGATCTGGTTTTAACCTACGATCAAAAACATGACAAGATGGGGGTAGGAAAATTTGAGTCTATGTGGCATGGGCCCTATATTTCCAGTCAAGTTTTAGATAAGGGGGCATATGAATTGGTGGATTACGATGGGATACCTTTGGGAGAGCCCCGAAATGGGATCTACCATAGAAGATACTATGCCTAGGTCATCTAGCATAGATTCTTTGTAAATATTGTTTATACTTTGTTGTGTGTCTTAAGCTTTGAGAGGTGTGTCTTTTGTGCGATTTAAAATGTTCTTTTTTTCATAAAACCCTACTTATGCATGTCTTTTGTCTGATGGAAAGATGACTTCCTTCATTGGTTTTTCTGATGGTGCTCATCGATATACACTTAACCTTGCATCAGCGCCTTGGGTACTCTACTCTCCTACAAGTGAGCTGGTGAGTTCCGGGGGTATTCTTTTAGGTCCCTCCACCAACAATCTGGCAGAATATCATGTCGTGATCGGATTGTTGACAGAAGCCCTAGCTAATGATGTAAGGGAAATTTGGGTTTCCCTGGACTCTGAACTAGTTGATCAAAAACTTAACCGAGTCTACACCATTTGAAATCCCATGATTCTTTGTACTTCTCAAAGAGTTAGGTTGTTAGAGAGGTATTTTGAGCAAGTTACATATCATCACATCCTAAGACACTTAAATGTTGTGGCAGATTCCCTAGCTAACTATGTCTTGGATGGCATATTGCTCATATTTGAAAATTCCATTTGAAAACATAAAAAATATGTATAAATTCATAAGTAGATAAATCATTCCACACATCACATGTTCCACACACAACTGTAAATATAAAATTTTGTCATATATATAAAATTTGTAGCACTGAGATACAAATTTTGGGATGAAGCATCTCTAGCTTTCAGTGCCCATTCAGGACCATAAAAAAGTTCAGAATGGCATATACATAGGGAAAAATATGAAGCTTCAAAGCTTTCATTAATACATATACAAAAAATGGAAGTCATGGCAGAATAATCCTTGTGGTGCTCATGGTAGCATGCAATGTCTTGGGCCACTCTTTGAAGTAGTTTGGAGAACCGTCCAGAGACACCTGCGGTATGGCACTGATAACACCTGGGAACCTCATCAGTGGTCATGTCAGGGATACCCATAGTCAAGCGTTGTAGGTTTTCCTTAAGATATTTGAGATATTCCTTAGCTTCGAAGTGGTAGACCATCATATCCCAAGTACTTGCTCACCTAGAAATAGGCAACATCCCCATTGGGAGGACAAATCCAATGTCTGCATGAAAGACTTTTTTATCTCAGTACTACAAAAAAAAAATTAAAAAAATGAAATAAATATGAAATTTTAAAAAACATAAGTGGATAATGTCTTCTTACCTCAGTCATCCCACACTTCCCCCTCATGTAAGACTAGCTCTAGGCCATTTCGAAATTCTACACCCTCATAGACGTAGTCCTCCACCATAAGAAGTTGGTTTCTCAACCAACAAAAGAACCCGGAACCGTAAGTGACTTTAGGTCCTCCACCTCTGAGACAAGGCATAGCTGTCACCCATGCAAGCATCCTCGGATCCTCAGGATTTAGTCTAGTAATAGTCACCTGGGTCCTCATGTGAGGCACCCGCTGCAGGATAAAAGACACCACCACTACTCTGTAATTGAACTGCTTCAATGTCCCTCTTTTGCACTTATTTATTTGACTCTTCAAACATGATAACATGCCTTCACACCAGTTGAAGACAGTGGGATCCATGCACTGTAAAGCATATAACATGTGAGATCTACTGGTAAGGTGGGAATCCCTTGTACCTACCACCTTGCTAATGGTATATACCATTGTCCTCAGGGGGAGATCCACTAGAAACTTGATCTTTAGCTTTCTCGATTGGCACTCTATACCCAATGAGCAATGCTAATCTATGATATCATCCAAAGATCCTTCTCCCCCTCGTGCTCCAGATAGAACCATAGGGATTCCCCTCATAGATAACCTGGTCAGGAAGTAACTATCTTTGATCTCTATAGGCGGAATGTGGAATCCTACCACAAAATGCTCTTATTCAGGATCCCACATGTCTATGATGTGCTCGAGTAGTCGGACATGTGCTTTCATTCATGGAATCCAAAAGTACTTAAGAAGCCCATAGTTCTGCAAAGCCTCGATCGTGGATGGGTCATTCACCGCCTCAGTGTCTGGGATTTCATGCTCCCTTTCTTTCCAAATCACCATGATGAACCTATGACATGTAAAATTCATAGTCAGAAAGTGTATCATGGCAAAAAACAAAAACAAAGAAAGATAAATGACATTATAAATTGCAAAGAAAGATTAGAAACATGAAAAAATTGTCTTTTGGGTGCATTAGGGTTTTTTTCTTCCTTCTCTTTTTCCTGCGACGCTACTGGATTTTGTGCACAGAGAACCGTGATGCTCTTTCCTTTGGTAAGTAGAGCATTAGGAACCTACCTGTTGTGGACAGAGTGTCATCAATGCTCCTGTCCCAGCATGACAGAGCACCGTCAGGGATGCATACCCATGGCCAAAAACCATTAAAAGGAAAAATTATTGCCCTTTGCTGTGGTTTGAAACCTCTATGGGGATGGAGAATACCCTATCCTACCCTTGCAAAATAAAATCTACTCTATATCTTGTCTTTTAGACCATTTATAAACATTTTGGGAACTTGGAATTAAATGATGTAAAAGAAGAAAATGAAATTTATTGGACATGAAAGGAGGAAAGGACCAAATTCTTACCTTTTCTATGGATAATGAAGCAACAATGAAGTGGAATTCCCTTGCCAAATCACCGGAGGAACTCTTTCTATCAAGGCCAACTTCCAAAAACTCACAAATGGTAAAAATAACTTACCCACCCTTTCGATTTATAGAATGTTTGGAATTTTCAAATATGCATTGTGATTTATTTAATTTTTAAATCCAAATTATTTGGGTAAAAGTGGGTTTCTATTTATCACTTTCTATAGTTTTGAAAAAGTGGCTTTTGATGGTATTTTTTCAGTTTTTCAGGTGAATGTTGGGTCATGGCTACGATTTAAGCTATTTTTTGTATTTTTTGAGTTTAGAGCAAAACTGAAAAAGTATTGAGCATTGTTTACCCTTTTTACATGCTCATTAAAATTCCAGTAGAAAGGTGTCGAGTATACTTTTTCTCTTTTTCAGACTCATAAAAAATGGATTATGAAAAAGGAACCTAGTTTGGGAGTTATATTTATGCTCTTTCCAGTCTCCTCAAAACACAAAAATATTGCCAAGCAAACTTGTTGCGTTCACTCTTGTAAAATAATAATAACAGTAGACTAGTCAGGGGTAGGTTATCTCTTTTTCAGACCGACTGGCCTTACTTACGAAAAAGGACCTTTTGGAGTCTTCTTAGTCATTTTAGACTCTCTAAACATGAAACGACAAATGAGTTTGCTTTCATCAGACTCATAAAAATCAAACGATGAAGGACACTCTTTTGGGAATGAACCCCTCCTTTCTTAGGTTCATGAAAAATATGAGAATGGACTCATCACTTAATGAGCTTCAACGAGTGTTTGTTACCCTCTTTGGACTCATAAAAATGAAAAGAGGCACTCACCTTTTGAGGTGGGGAAATTAAAGGAAAGGGGAATGGTTTTCATTTGTTTATATGGCGTTACACTACAGCCCACCTTTGAACATGGCACCTATTTGCATTTGCATATCTGAATAGTTGGGTCTTTTAGCTTGTCTCCGAGTCGATCCACTTTTGTGAGTCACCTAACTCCTTTGAGTCAATTCAAAGAATGCTTTGTCAAATTCCTTGCATTGCACCTGGTTCTATTCTCATTTAATTCAAAGCTGCCAAGTCATGTGTCATGACGTCAAATTGTTCAAAGGATTTCTCTCAAGTAACATCACTTGTCCTTGAATGTAAGTCTGTTACTTCAAATCAACTTTTGTTCCTAGTTTCATGTCACTGATGTGGGAAGCATCATGGCCCACCTGTGACAAGTCTATTACTGTCAACTTCAGATCATTATCTAGGAATTAGACCTAGAAACCTAGACAATACCTTGGTCATGCATGCCTCAATGGAAGGTAACCTAACTTTCGACATGAGTTTACATCATTGACTCTTGATTTAAATATCTCATTGAGTGTTTGAATTCAATTCCTTTATTCACATTTGATGATATGTACTAAGATACCTTGGGGATCATTGACATCAATGGTGATCACCCTCGCGCTTGTTAACAGTTTACATTATTGACTAGTAATCAAGTGGTTTCTATCATGTTCGATATAAAGACATTGTAATCACATGGTTAGATTCGTATCGTTTGGACATCAGGATGAAGACCCTGAGTGGTTAGGTTTTCTCATCATTACCTATGCTCAGGTTGCATTTGGAGATCAATTACAGTCATGACATGGATCCCAATTGTATGTTTGGTGGTCGTGTTTTACATCTGAAATTGAGAGTCATAGATCTACTTTGTATATCCCATAGCTATGTCCTATTTCTTGTATCAGTTATTCATGGATCTATAGTGTATCATTGGTAGCCATGACATAGTCAGCATCATAGATCTACAGTGTATTGATCCATAGCTATGATAGTATTGGATAAAGTTAGTTACTAGTCCTATATGAGTCTCTCTATCTTTGGCTTTGTATCAGATGAAAATTTTTGCAAAGTATTTCACCTATCACCTTCTTCTAGATTCATACTTTGGGGGGCATTCTGTTGCACCTGAAAATATCACACTGCTTGTCAACCTTCAAAAGAATTTCATCTTGCCTGTTAACCTCCCAGAAATCCTGGTCTGGGTCACCTTGGAAACCTTTTTCCCTAATTTAGAAGGGATGGCACTTCCTTGTATTTTGCATAGAGCATCGGCGACACCTGCCTCAGTTGAGAAAAAGGCATCATTTTCCCTCTATTTGGGGAAAAACCCTAGGTCAACGCTCCTCTCAGTTTAGCTAAGAGTGTTGGTGGTCAGTTAAAAAGGAAAAAAAGATGTTCCTAGAATATTTCATATGATATCCTTCGTGGAATTAGTTCCTATATGCCTGGGAGAGGTGGCATTTTCCTCCCTCACCTATAGGGATATTATTCTCTCCTTTTTCCAAGTCATCCAATGGGTTCTAGGCCTATAAATGAATCCTTCATGAGGAGAGTGGGGGAGGCTAGAAAAAGCATCCCTATGCTTCTAGTTTGAATTCTAAATCAGAGGCAAAGTAGAGGTAGTTTGTGTTTGGAGAGGTCTTCGTAGTCATAGGAGATTGTAGACATTCTTGATTGAGACAAAAGCCATCGACATCAAGTCCCCAAAGTCGAACATTTTCTATAACATAAGTATTAGGATTTATAGCCTTTACAAAAATATTCAGATCCTGAAAAATTGGAACTATTTTACTAAAAATAGATAAAATTAATCTTTTTGCAAAATTAGGCCAGAAACCCTAATTTAACTACTAGTCTAACTAACTCTAACACTTGTTCACTCTTTGAACCTTTTGATGACTGCAATGAGTACTAGAGCAAAGTTGTAACTGGTCTTCTGATGGATGAGCCACTGTTGGTTAAAATAGGTAGGGTTTTGCGACCCTCTCCTCTTTGATGTATCCCCAAAATTGAAGTAGACCTCCTTTGATGGTGCACTTCAGCAACTTTCAGCTTTTACACTTCACCCTGCTATTTCCCAGGTGTTTTTGAAGTAAACTCTTCATTTTTCTGCTGTAACCTACCTTGTTAGGTCAACTTTTCCCCTAAAAATTTGGCCAAACTACTGAAAACTGGGGCTCAGAGATGCATTTGGTTCTCCAAATATGTGACACCTATGTATAAATGGAAAGAGGTTTTTTTATTTTGGTGTTTTGTGACAAAATAACTCTCTCATTTTCTTGAAATTCATTTCCATTTTCTAGATATCTATATTTCCAAAACACATGTAAAACAGGAAAATTCTAAGATCCAAAAATTAGGGCTCAGAGATGGATTTTATTCTCCCAATATGAAATACCTGTACAAAAAATGAGAGAGTTTATTGTTCTATGACATGTTAGGAACAAAAAAATCTTAGTGTTTTACAAAATGTTTCTCCATTCACTCTAAATCACTGTTTTAAAATAATGCCCTTTCATATTAAAACGCCAATTTCGGTCTTAGCTGCTAAAAGTCTACTTTTGGTGGCTTAGAGACCATTTTGAAACCACGCTTAGCCACAGAAACCTGTGTTTTGAGTTTTTTGAGTGGGTCCTCCTCCCTGTACCTGCAAAATTTAAATTCAAACCCTAGGGAAGGATAGGGTTTAGATTTCCATCAGTCTATTGAGATCAATATCAACTTCTTATCCATGAACTCATGCTTTACTGCAATTTCCTGACCTTTTAGGTGGTTGAGAGTATTTAGGGTTTTGTTTGCTAGCTGCCAAAAGGCATGGCTTTCAGTGGTCAATGAACTATTTGAAATTTATCCCAATCCACTGTTAGAATAATCAACCCATAGTTAGCTACCTTAGACATTAATTAATCCATTTTTGTCTTATTTGCCTAGTTTCCAATATTCCACTCTATGCAAGTTGTCTTCCACATGTCCTAGAAGTTAAACTTGCTAAAACTGAGTCATGGAGCACTTGGGAAACCTCCTAGAATCCATATTTAGCATATTTTCTTTATTCCAGATCCTCCCTAGCGCATATCTATGTTTTTTGCTAAGTTTCCTGCTTTATTGAGATTTATGGCAAAAGGGAAAGTAAGAGTAGGTGTAGTTGACATTTTTTTTCCCTCATCATCCTCCATTATTTTCTCCTAATAAAAGCATGTATGAGTTGTATTTCCATCACTTATTAGCTTGCCTAATTTACTTTGCCAATTCATGAGCCTCTAGGTAGATTTGGAAACTGCTTTATGCACCCAAGGGGGATTTGACTAGATTTAGTAAGCCTAATTTCGACTATTTAGAATGGCATCCTTGTGCATTCAAATTTCTCATGTAATTATATATTGCAGCATCCTATGACTTCATATGGTTGGCTATTGTACACTTATTCAATACAGATTAGTGTTATGCTCCAATTTCAGTCTCCTTTGTGTGTAAATTTGCAAGTTTGATTATCAATTTTGTGAGTGCAATTTTTCTATCACTTGGGTTCAATTTCCACATGGTATCAGAGCCTTTGTAGATTTATTTCTCTCCTTCCATATTTCTATTGCAAGTTTGACATCTTGACTGGGAGCAAATTCTGCTGGTTGAAGGGCACAGTTCAGAGCTATGGATCAATCTCAGAAGATCATCTTGACTCCATTTAATTTATTTGAATGGAAAGCAGAGATTGAGATACTGTTCAGAGTGAAGAGTCTCTACAGGGTGACTATGGAAACTAAGGCATATCCCAATGCAGTTGTAGAGAAAATTAAATGGCATAGCAGGAGGGATGAGGCCTATGGTCTTATGTGTCTCAGCATATCCAAAGACCTCCTCTTCCATATTGATGGATTGACATCACCTAATGAAGTGTGGGAGAATTTTGTATAGATTTTTGGTAAGACAGATGAGATGAGAGGACATCAAATCAATAATGAATTGATCTCTTTGAGTCCCAGCAACTTCAAATCCATACAACTCTACTTTTCCAAGTTTAAAGCCCTTGTTTTGAAGATAAAAGAGTGTGGAATTGAAAAGAAGGAAGAGAAGCTAGTTTTGGCCATACTCTCGAAGCTTGGTGTTGCTAGGGTTTTAGCCCTAGCTTGTGCAAATGAGCACCTACTAAGGAATATGGATTCCTTAGTAGCAGTTCAATGATATATGAATTAAAAAGCTATAACAGAATTAAAAACTAAATTTAAACATTCATGAAGCAATACGGTAAAAACTAAATAACATGAAGCAATACGGTGAAAAGTAAATAACAATTTTGATTGATGTTACCTCCAATGAGGAGGTTGATGGAGTCCGTTGCGCTGGTCCGATGTCGGTGGCTTCGAGCTCCAAGCTGCTTCTTCTCTTTCTCCGATGGTGGAAATGGGCCGAAAAGATTTCTCAATGGTGAAAGTAGCTTAATGGTAAGCTAGGGTTTCGAGAACAATTTCGGCAGAGGAAGGATGCTTATGATAGTGGATATGGAATAATGGGTCTCCATCACTTATTTATAAAACCATGTGGTTTAGGTCAGCTTTTTAGGGTTTTAGCTGTTTAGGGTTTTTTCCTCTTTTTTCCTCATTATTTTACATTTTTAATTCCTTTTTGGATATTTTTGGAGGAAAAAGGGATTTTATAGCGTTTTGGAGGCATTTTAAGCTTTTTTGGTGACCTTTTAGATGGTTTTATGGGTTTTTGATAGAGATATGGTAGGAAAGTGGACAAATGAGCCATGTAATGGGGTAGATGAGGTAGTTAACCATTTTTGGGTGTTAACAGATTGCCCCCTGATGTGTGAGGGCAGGAGCTCATCGTATGGCCGATGGACATCATGAGTCATGTTTGGTTTTTCTTGGGGTGTGGAGAAGAGAAGGAAGCAACTGAAGTCTGGGACACCAATCTCGAACCACCTGCAAGGACTGAAAAGTACATAACCTCAATAATGGATGAGGGATCATCTGATAATATGGATGAGGCGGGCATTCCCATGCTTGTATCAGAATATAACATATCAATATAAATGGTCCTCAAATACTGAATGAGGAAAAATCTCAATATATGGACGAGGCGGGCATTCCCATGCTCGTATCAAGATACATAAAAATAACTGTGTATATCATGAGAGTTCAGAGGGGACATCAATCTGGACCATACTGCTGGGCTAACCATGTCTGAGCTGAACAACTGATGCACTGAAATGAGGTCAATGCTACTGAATGTGGTTCCAAAGGAACTGATAAGCTGCTGGATCATAGTGACAATGGTCATAATCGCGATGGTGCGCTGTTCTGGAACTGAATCTGGGTACTCGAGGAAGCATGAAGTCGGATGGATTCCGAATACAATTGCCGATGCAGCCCGGACATCCACGGGAACATATAACTGAGCGTTCTGAAGGGACTCACCAATGTGCTAGAGTCGGGGGAAATCCGGGGTCTTCGACAAATCATGGAGGGGACATAAATCCTGCGCGATTCTCAACGATGAGATCAAGGTGCTGATGTCGAGCATGTGAGAAACAATCATTCGGAGAGGCAATGATAAGTCCTCCCAAAATGATCCGTAGGCACTCAACACAGATGGTGATGGGTCCAAGGCGCAGGGACCTCATGGTCTATCCTCTGGAATAGAGTTGTTGTCGTCGACAGGGGGAGACTTGCAACTATCAAGGCAATGATGTTTCCTTGACATGAGCGCGAGGTGAAAAAACCGAACTGTGATAGTACTGATGGCAGGAGTGGTAAAATGGGGGGAACAACTGGGCAAGTAGAGTGAGTGGACTCAAACTTCCTTTGTTCAGAGTATGATGGCGGGGATGATCGGGCAGCATATGAAACTGGCTGGTGGTAAAGGGAACGTGTCTGTATTTATCTTGAGGGCGAATGGGATGATGGAAACCCAGGCTGTGGTAAGATGGCAAGGAACTGCAGAGTACTCTGAATAAAGGCGACTTGATGGGGGTGCTGCCGAGAGGATTGATCATAGCGCCAAGAGGCGGGGGGTGACTTCTTCATGGGTTATGGAACGAGAACAAGTGTGGATATATAAAATGCTACTGTCGTGTGGATTTTCCGAGCCCATGACAGTACATGCTCGTGGTTGCTTTCATATTTACGGAGTCTGAAAGCAAATAA
>LPNX010678025.1:16898-34552 GCA_001517045.1 Pseudotsuga menziesii
AAACACAATGTTATGATTGTACCTATGTGAGAGCGTGAAAGCATCTCAAGCATCATCACGAGCTCGGAAAAGTGATTCCGGCGATATAAAAAGTACTAAAAACGGAGGGCGGCCGAAATGGCATGCAAACCGAGATGACTATTGGTGTATAAAAATGGGCAAAAAATAATTTCAAAAAAATGAGGCAACGAAGTGACCATTGTGACGGTCTCGTCGTGCTGGTTCCAATGGTGTAAACGGTTCGGAAAACAGACTCCGTATGGGTTCGAAATGGCCAAACAAGGAAAGGGTCAACGGACTATAAATAGTAAGTGGGCCCAACATGACACGTCATTTGTACTATTTCCATTTTACGCACAATCGGAGTGAACCAGAGCTTACATGGGATTTCTGGACGATCTGACCGGCGGATTTGAGTTTCGGGAGAGCCAGGTATTCCGTTGAACTTATGCCTATTTTTCGTTTGGGTTAGGGGGAGGGTTGCGGGTCCCGGGGGGGGTTTTGTACGGTCCACATGGGTGGACCGCGGGTTTCATGATCGAAACCGCGGTCTCCGACCGCGGGTTTCGACCGGGACAGCCGCGGTCGGCTTGACAGCCACGGTCTGGACCGCGTCTGTCGGGCTTGACAGCTGCGGTCTGGACCGCGACTGTCGGGCTTGACAGCCGCGGTCTGGACCGCGACTGTCGGGCTTGACAGCCGCGGTCTGGACCGCGACTGTCCGGCTTGACAGCCGCGGTCTGGACCACGACTATCCGGCTTGACAGCCGTGGTCTGGACCGCGACTTTCGGGCTTGACAGCCGCGGTCTGGATCGCGACTGTCCGGCTTGACAGTCGCAGTCTGGACCGCGACTGTCGGGCTTGACAGCCGCGGTGTGGACCGCGACTGTCTTGTTTAGAGTTGTTTGGGAAGGGTGGGAATGTCTATTTTTTGGACATGAGTCTGATGAGGCTTCGTTGTGTGATTGACAGGATGCCACGGGTGGTATGGAGGGAGCGAGAGATGCCAGAGGAGCTGGTAGACATGATCCGAGATGACCGTCGTGTGTGGGCGATGCTTGGGATTTTCGGACTACTTAAGTTTGCTGAGATCCCGATGATTTGGTCAGTAGGGTTGCTGCTGAACCGCTTAGTGAGTTTCTGGGAGCCAGACTTACTGGCGTTCCGAGTGCAGGGGGAGAGGGTGGACCTCACCCTTACTGATGTCTATTTTCTGACGGGGTTGCCCTGCCTAGGGAGGGTAGCAGACACCCAGCCGCGGGGGTCCGCGGATCTTGATATTGTTGACATGGCAGTGCGGTTCTGCGGGGCAGAGGCTCGGGTGTATCAGAATGCACTCTGAGTTAGCGACTTACGGGAGCCAGTGTTCGAGTGACGGCTGCATGTATAGTGCGGATCCTGGGCTCCCAGTCATCTGAGAAGGTGTCTGGGGGTCAGATGCAGCTCGTGGAGCGTACACTGGGGGAGACTTATTTTGTGTGGGGTCAGATGTTCCTGACCTGTGTTCAGCGACAGCTGACCGCAGCAAAGGACGCTGGCAAGGGATTCTGCTTTGGGTCGTTCTTGTGCACCTTCTTTATGGAGAGAGTCCCCACACTGCGGCCACGGGTGCCGGTCAGGGCAGGAGGCGTGAGGGAGCCTCGTATGATTCGGTGGGGGGAGATGATGCGCCGCCGTGGTGGTGGTGATGTTGGCCGGTATTTTGCGAATGAGTTGTACATGCAGTGGCTCCAGTTACCACTGACGCTGGAGGACTTTCCTTATAGGGACATGGACTACACAGGGGATCCAGATGCGCCTCGTCCACCAGGACAGGCATGGGGTCCAGATGGTATGTATCATTTTAATTGTTTTGTCCAGTTTTTATGTTATGTATGATATATGTTTGATATATAGTTACTGACAAGTGGTTGATTGGCAGATGTGGGCCCGCAGCCGCCGCCAGGACATGTGGTGCGGCGAGGGGTAGTGGCAGTTCCGGCTTTGCCTGGGCGAGGTCAGGTGCATCGGCGGGACGCGGATGGGGCACTAGAGTCTGTACGGGGGCTGCTAGGGTGGCTGCTGACGGGAGTGAGCGATGCGGGGTGGGAGGACCTTCCTCGAGGTGTGATTCGGGATTGTAGGCAGGCACCTCAGGATTTCAGAGGGATAGCGATCCGGGTGGCTCTCTTAGCGGAGAGGGCACGGGCACGGGCACCGAGGCTTAGGCGAGATGAGGACTCGTCAGAGGAGGAGCAGGAGGAGGGGTCAGAGGCTGCTGACACAGATAGTGATGCGGGATATGACTCCCTTTAGGGAGTGCACGGGACTCCCTTCGATATTTTGTAGCTTCGGCCTGTACTTGATGAGCTTTGAGGGATGCACATATATATTTTTTGTATAGCTGAGTACTGGGGTATTCAGAATATGTATAGTCCGGAACATGTATTTTTTGTCTTGTATATATATATATGCACGTGGATGCACATTTTTTGGTGATATTATCTCATTTGTACGCACGTGGATGCGCTTTATGATGTTTGATGTGTTTGTATTGCACATGGATGCAAGTAGTCTAGGGTGTTGGGCACGTGGATGCCCCCTGCGTATTTTATGTGATGCAGTATAATGTATGTATGATTAGGCACGTGGATGCCCTATGGATATTTATGTTTTACGTGTATGGATGCAAATGTTGATGTAATGCAGTATTTTTTGGTTTTTTGTATGGTTGGGTGAGATGCTATGGGGTAATGATGCATGATGGAGGTGTTACATAGTGTGATTGATATGCCAGTCTAGGACATTGTTCGCCATTTGATCTGCAACACTATTGTAAGCTCTTGGGACATGTGTGAATGTGATGGATTCAAACTATCGGCTAAGTTGTTTTGTACGCAGGAATTTTCTAAATAGGCAGGGATCACGCACCTGGTAGCAGTTGTTGAGCTGGGAGACAAGTAGCTGGGAGTCTAAGAACACATGAAGGTGACATATGCCCATCTAGAGGGCAGCAGTTAGGAGACCAGTCAGAGCATCATACTCCGCCTGGTTATTGGTAGCAGCTCCGATACATATTCCGTCAAGGTGGATGCATTCGTTGGAAGGGGAGTATAAGACCCATGCTGCAGAAGCTAGGTTGGGAGACCAGCGGCTGGCACCATCAGCGAAACCGATGTAACAAGGTGGAAGAGTATCCATCTGTGGGCATGCAAAAATGCGATGAATGTGAGATTGTGGTAAAAAACAGTGAAAAACAAAAAGAGAGCAAACTGGGCAAATGCGGACCAATGAGGTCGCGGTTTCGGTTATGGGTAGAAACGTTTAAGATACAACCCATTCTGGGGGTTGGATAAGGGTCGTCCTGCAGAGTCTGCTAAAATGTATGCCCCCTTGCTGAGGCAAGTTTGCACAATGTAAGGGCCTTGCCACATGGACTCGAATTTTCCTTTACCTTTTTTGTCGTTGGCTTGGTCATAGGTGAGGACGAGGTCCCCTTCGTGGAAAGTTCGAGGGTGGACATGTTTGTCATAATGGGCTTTGGAGCATGTTTTGGAAGCTTCGATATTCTGGAGAGCGGCACGACGATCTTCATCGGCTTGTTCGAGGGATAGCAGACATTGCTCAAGGGGGGAGGTATCGGGGAGGAGCTCAACAGCGATGTGTAAGGTAGGTATCTGACACTCAATGGGGAGGACAGACTCTACACCGTGAACCAAATGAAACGGGGTAAAACCAGTGGCGGTCTTGGTGGATGTACGGCAAGCCCATAAGGCAGGAAATAGCATATGGTGCCAATTTGACTTATGCCGATCGACGGTGCGTTGGAGTATGGTTTTCAGGATTTTGTTAACTGCTTCTACTTGACCGTTCCCTTGGGGGTAGTAAGCCGAGGAAAATTGGTGTTCAAACTTGAGGAGGGTGGATAACTCGTGCCAAAAACGATCTTCAAAATGTGATCCGTGGTCAGATACCAACTGTTGAGGGACCCCGAATCTAGTGATGACATGGTTGAAGAAGAAACGGGCAGCAGTGTCAGCCTTACAATTGAAGGTGGGCATGGCTTCCGCCCATTTGGTGAAGTAATCGACGGCGACAATGATGTACTTATGGCCGTTCGCTGATGTGGGTCTACACTCCATGAAGTCGATTGCCCACTTACAAAAGGGACCAACGGTGACTACTGGGTGTAACGGAGCAGGTGGTGTCCGAGCTTTGGGGGCGAAAAGTTAGCAGTTATGGCAATGCTTGACCGCATTGATGCAGTCGGTGAATAGTGTGGTCCAGAAATATCCGGCGTGGACGACCTTTTGGGCAGTGGCCATCCCTGAGAAATGGCCGCCGCAGGCACCACTATGACAATCATTAAGGACTTGTTCCGCTTCCTCGTGTGTAAGGCAACGACGAAGAATTGTGTCGATTCCTCGCCGGTAAAGGACATCTCCAATGAGGAGGTAGCGAGAGGCATGGTGATGGATACGACGACGTCCATTCCGAGTGACTGTGGGTTGAAACTTCTGCGTTCTCAGGTATAACAAGATATCGCCGTACCATGGGTCATCGGATGAGATGGTAAATAAGTGATTATCGGGTAACTCTTCGGAGATAGGTGGGGCTGGGATAAAGGAAGGGAGATCCGTCATGAGCTGGGCAAGGGCAAGGGCTTTGGTGCTCTTGGGTGTTTGGAAAGTGAGGTCATATTCCTGGAGGATAATGACCCATTTTTCCACACGACCTTGCAGGAGCCGCCAGTTTAAGAGATAGACCATGGGGTTAGAGTCGGCGACGACTGTGGTATGACTAAGTAAAATGTAGTGTCGCAATTTTTGGACGGAAAAGACCAGTGCTAGGGCTAGTCTCTCCTCATGTGGATAACGTAGGGGTGGGCCGGACAAGGTTTGGATGACGTAGTAAATGACATGTTCTTGGTGTGAGGCGTCTTCTTGGACCAAGACTCCTGACACAGCATACTCGGATGCCGAGATGTAGAGGGTGAAGTCTTGAGAGAAATTCAGAGGGGAGATCAAGGGGGCTTGTGTGAGAGATTTCTTGAGGGCATTAAATGTAGCTTCTGCTTGCTCATCCCAGACAAAGGGTACTTGGGTACGGAGTAAGCGCAAGAAACCATGAACGGTTGTGGCGTAATCGGGAATGAAGCGTCGAAGGAAATTAGATCGCCCTTGGAGCTGCCTGAGCGTTCGGGGAGAGGGAAGGTCTAAAATGGCTTGGACTTTCAGTGGATCAACGGTAATTCCTTTGTGGGAAACAATGAACCCTAACAATCGGCCAGCCAGAACGCAAAAAACACACTTGTGTGGGTTCAAGCGGATCTGATATTTGCGACAACGCAAAAAAACTTGCCGAAGGTCGTTTAGGTGGTCTGATCGTATTTGGGAACGAGCTGTAAGGTCATCTAAGTATACGAGCAGGACTTGGACCAAATCATCAAAACAATAGGTCATGGCCTGCTGGAATGTTGCACCAGCATTTTTGAGGCCGAAGGGCATAACACGATAGGCAATAGTGCCCCATGGGGTAGTAAAGGCGGTCTTGTATTGGTCTTCCTTGCGGATTTGTATCTGATTATATCCAGAAAAACCGTCCATGAATGAGAGGACTTCATGCCCCGCACACGCATCGATGAGCTGGTCAATGAATGGCGTAGGGAAATTGTCTTTGGGACAGGCGCGGTTTAGATCTCGGAAGTCAGTGCATACTCTAAGGGTGCCTTGTTTCTTGTTGACAGGAACAGGGTTTGAAACCCATGTGGTATAAGCAATAGGATAAATGAATCCTGCTGTGCGAAGTTTCTCGATCTCTGTTTTTACAGCTGGAAGTTTGGAGGGGTGTATGGGACGCTGTTTCTGACGAACGGGGGTTATATCAGGCCATGTGTCTATGTGGTGTTCTATAATGGCAGGGTCAAGGCCAGGCATTTCGGTATAGGACCAGGCAAAGACATCACGGAATTCTTTGAAGAGTGCTTTGTACTCTTCAATCTCCTGCTCAGTGCAAGATGCTCCTAAAGCGATAAGTTCGGGGGTGCCCCCGGGGGCAGCAAGATCGATTTGGATAACAGGTGAGATGTTGACCATGTTACCCTCTTCAAAGGCGTCAGGAGCAGGAATAGGGTCCTTGAACCAGTCGACCTTCGAGGGAAGGAAGTCTTTGGATTCTACTGCAAATTGAGGAGCAGTGCTAGAAGATGATTCATCTGGGAGAAAGTATGAACGATGATGCATGTCATCTTATGGATAATCTGGGGCGGTGAGAGCCTCAGGAATTTCTTCATCACTGTGGAATGTTTGGGTTGTCAGATCGGTTGCCGGGGGGGTGGTGATGGAAGAAAACATATAAATGGTCTCGAATTCTCTAGAAGAAGAAGAGTCCGGGGGGTGGATTTCCACAATGGGGAGTTGGGTTGCCTCAAGATCCAGATTTGAGGGGAGGATCTCTTCAATGGTGAGGTTTGCCGTCTCCAGATCTAGATCTGGGGAGTGGATCTCTGTAATGGTGAGGGGATCCGTCTCAATATTGAGATTGTTCATCTCAAAGAGAGCTATTCTGTACTCAGGGAGATCGGGACAGTGATGGGAATAATGCCCGTAAACATCACATAAGGCACATGAGTGGTTAGTGCGCAGGGATTTGTCGCGAGGCATAGGGGTTGAATCTAGATGGACAACCGGGATAGTGGGGTCATCGTCGAGCATTTGCATGTATTCCTTTAATGCTGGTAAATAAGGACATAGGTGAGTCGCATGGCCCAACTCATCGCACAGCGCGCATTTGGGAGGGGCGCGGAATACAAGGGGGTTTTTTACTGTCTTAGGAGGTGGAACAGCAGTGTAAGGTTGGGGGCCTCTTCCCCCAGTGGGTTTGGTGAAAATAGGGGGTGGTGTCGCGGGGGTTGATGAGGTAGCGACATCGGGAGGTGGTTTCGCGGGGGTTGACGGGGTAGCGACACCGGGAGGTGGTCGACTAGTTGTGGCAATGGGTTGCACCGGTTGCAGGACGACATCTGGTGTCAGCGGATGAACTGGAGGTGAAAGATACCAAACGGGTAATCCTAGGGTTAACCCAGGGAGGCTAAGGGTATCCATGACTGGGGCGCTAACCACTCCTGAGGGAGGGAAGAGGAAAGGTATGGTATGTATGGGTGTGGCACCGATGTGGCTAGGTACCAAAGGGGGTTGAGGTAACAACGGTGGTTGATTACTAGGGGTTCTCGTGTGGTGGGACAGAGTCAATAGGTCGGCCACTTCAGTAGTAGATGACGGTGGTGGGAGAGATGGAAAAGTGGAGGTCATCGGTGTTTCTGAGTAAACTCCGGGCCCTACAGAAGAAACCAAGGAGGTGGTGGCATCTGGAATAAGTTGTTCAACTATGGGGAGCATGGGCCCTATAGAAGAAACGGCTGTGTTGGGGGCACCCGAGATAGTTTGTTCGATCATGGGGAGAACATTTTCGGGTGTCGCGGCGGCCTTGGGATCGTAGTACGTGAGTTGGTCAACTTTGACCACGCGTCCCTCATGAGGGAACATCATGATGCGAAAAACGGTAGAAGCCACTGCCCGCATAGCATACATGTAGCTGCGACCAAGTAAAAGGTTGTAGTCAAGCTGGGCATTGATAACCTCGATGTTTATCAAGACCATTTTACCAGCCAGCTGGATGGGGACATTGATTAATAGGCCTTGTGGTTGAGCTGAACGGCCGTCGTAGGCTCGCAACGCAGTGGAGGACGGTTGGAGAGGGGGGGATCCCATTTTCTGCCAGATGGAGATGGGCATGACACATGTAGAGGCACCTTCATCAATAATGCATCGATGGACGACAAAATTCCGGATGGAGACAGAAACTTGGAATGATAAATTGGAGGGCAGGCAAGGTTTGGATTGGTCCAAATCATATGCCATTAACTGCGAATCATGTGGATCGATAGCCCCAATGGCTGAGAGTAAAGTCTTACGCTGCGAAGGGCAATTTCTTAAGAATTCTAACGCAGACATGGCTGCGGGAGATTGGGCTAAATCGTCTACGATGTTGTAGTTTGACGCAGCCCACGCATTGGGGTTGTTATTGATACGGCGAAGTGGGAAACGGGGTGCTTTGGGAGTTCCATCTAGTGGAGGTGGATGTATACGTAACGGCTGATCGGTGGGATGAGCATTAGTGGGGTTAGTGGCGGGTGGTGCTTCCGGGGTGGAGCCATATTGGTTCCACCGGGTTTGGAGGTTGACCTCATCGGAGGACATCATCAACAGATGGTGGGTACCTGAGTCAGACGGGGGTTGATCAGGCGCAGCGTAAGTGATTTGTTGGATAGGCGCAGTATCTTGAGGGGGAAACAATGGTTTAGTGTTCACTAAGCCTTGGTTTGGTAAGGGGTTTTGCAGCACCAAAGGTGGCTGCTGAGGTTGTGGGGGATTGGGTGGTGCTTGAGGAGCCCCCTGTCCTTGGCGTAATCTATCAGCAGCCAAAAGGTGTTGAACTCGCTCCATCAGTGGACAAAAATGTGTGTAGTGTCCATAGACCCCGCAAACAGAACAAGGGAAGTTTGTTCCCAATTTGGGGTTTTTAGCCTGCTTGGGCGGGCGATCAGGGTTTTGGTTGGTAGGGGCCGCGTTATTATTAGCAGGGAGATTAGGGTGTGGACCCGCTTGCTCGGTCTGCTGGTTGTTCCCCAGATTTTGGCCCCTGCCGCGGTTTTGTTGGCCCTGGTTGCGTTGGTTGTTCTGGTTTTGCGGCGGGTTTTCTTGGGCGTAAACCTGCCCTTGGGTAGTAGGTGGATTCGGAGTTTGCGTAGGTGCGGGAGCGGGCTGCGGTGGATAATATGGAGGTGGAGGCTGCACTGGTGCAGCTACTTGAGGAGGTTGTTGGTAGTGCTGTGGAGCGGGTTGTGGGTTTGCCGCAGGGGTTGGCTGTGGTTGGTAATAATGAGGTTGAGCTGGAGACGGCGCAGAAGCTGGTGCAGCCTGCTGGTGATAGTAGGGCTGAGGTGCGACCGGGGGGGTGTAAGCGGGAATCATATTACTGAAACACTGAGGTGGACATGAGGGTCCATGGGAATGGTGTTGATGTGGCATTTGAGCATATGAGTTGGTTGCTCCGGACTGTGTTATAGCCCGCGAAGGTTCAGGTCCAGGAGTAGGACGGGCTATGGAAAAGGGCTGAGGCTGCGAAGAGAGGTGGCCAATGATGCCATCGGCAGCGTGGGATGCCCCCGGCGCATCGTGATGTGGGGGATCGCCTCGAGGGGCGTCCAGTATGATGGTGTAAAGATAACCCGACTGGGCGTAAATGAGATCAAACTGCTGGGCCTTAAGGATAGCCTCTTCTTCAGTCTGGGGTCGTTCGGCTGCCACATCCTTAGCAATGAGCAGAAGGAGGGACTTAAGGAACCAATCTAGGAAGATCCGGTCATCTAGCTTGATTTTGCATAGGCTACGGTGTCGTCGCCATTCATGGATGTGGTCTATGATATGGGTGGCCGTGTTCTGTCTACATGATAGGAGGATCTCGACGCCTGCGTCATAGAAAACAGGTAACTGGAAGAACTGGAGGAAGGTCGAGACCAGGGATGTAAAGGTGGTGTGGGTTCCGTGGGGTTGCTCGATATACCATTTGGCAGCCGAGCCAGTGAAAGTGCGCTGTAATAAACGGAGGTGAATGGAGTCGTCTACTATGGAATTGGAGGAACACCATAGATGGAAAGACATGATATGGTTCTGTGGGTCCTCACTTGCCTTACCCTCAAACTTAGGGATGTCAAAGGGGAGTTTGGTAGGCATGTGGGGCCACACAGGGTTGTGCCGGATGGGGTCGTTGGTTAACCTGGCTAGGTCAGGTAGGTTGAGGCTAGCCATGTATGGCAAACTGGATGAAGGGTGTGGCACGGTAGTGGGTTGGACCCCGTTGGGGCCCATGCCCCCAGGTGGAGGGGTCATGTGAGGGAGGTTACCCCCAAGTGGGGGAACTACGGCGGCATGAGAAGGTCCTGCACCACCAAGGGCGGTAGGAGTTACTAATGGAGTGGGTATGGGTATTCCTTCTGTGGGAATAGGTATGGTGAGGGGAATGGTAGACGGGCCTCCCGTGGAGGGCATACCCATGATGGGTGTGGTAACTGGTATAGAGGCGGATGTACCGCCGGTGGTCCCTATAATGGAGGGATTAGGATTCACGCCAGCCATGGGGCTAGTGGGGGCAGTGTAAGCAGTGTTCTCAGAATCTGGTGACGGAGTCCTATGCCGCTGATGAGTGGAGTCGAGTGACAAGGCTCGAGATCTACGGTGATGATGGGTGGTGTCAAGTGAACCGTGCTGTGGGGGCTCGCCTCTGAGGTGACGAGAATGTCTCAGAGAGTCAATGGTGACAAGTGGTTTCAAATATGTGGGTTGTGGTGTCGAAAAAACAACTCAAAAACCCTAATGCAACCGTGTGTGCAGAAGGAGAGCTTCGAAAAATAAGGCACTCAGGCCAAAAAACAACTCAAAACACCTAGTGTAACTGCGTGCTACAATAGGCGGAGTGTCAACAAAGTGGTCAGAATACCAATAAGCAGTCGGTTTCCTAAAAAATAAAAAATCGGTAGACTCACTAGACCCAGAGGAGGTAAGGGAGCATGCAAACACCTAACTAATAGTATTATGACTCAACTAAGTGTATCCTCTGCAAGGTGATGAAATCCAAGTCAGACAATATAAATAGGAAAGTCAAATGGCTAAAGTATCCCCCTACCGGGAGGGACACCGGGTATGCAAACCTAGAAGTATGGCAACTAAGATACCCCGTTCATGACACGTCCAGAAAGGTAAATCTGCTGCTTGGTCCTTTTACCGCAATAATCCCTATACAGGGGTATTCCGAGAACTGCGAAAGGTAGCCCTTCAGTTACTGAATGGATTTCGGTATTCCACTCAGACTTCCGGAACCAATCTCACGACTTCAACCCTCCTAAGGGAGAGGCCCTCTGATAAACCGGTTGTGACCGTGTCAAAAAATACTAAGGGATTTTGGTTCCCTAATGGACAACAACTATGTCTCACGTGTAAATAACCGAGGGGTGTTATTGGAAGCCTATCCCCCCAATCCTAGCTAACTACAAAATTCTTTTGTGTTCCTCAAATGAGGTTATAGTGTTGGTTGAGTTAAGTAGATTTTAGGTCTCACTTGAATTAGGGGATAGATTGTGTGCTGGTGAGGTTGTGAATCCAAAATAAAAGTGCCAGGGCAACTTCCTCAATAACAATAATAATGTATGAAAAACTGTAATAAATAATGCGAATTTTTCTGAAATAAATAATGCTAAAATCTTTTAAACAATGCTGTAAACAAGGGACAGAAATGGCTGTAGGGTGCAAGTGGAACAGGTGGCTGTGCAAGTGCAGGACAATGGAAGCAAAGTGGCTGGATTTCGGCGCAGAAACAAGGGCAAACAAAAAATAGTTCACGGACCGCGGGTATGGGGCGGACTCGCGCGGTCGGACCGCGGGTTTGAAGGCAATAGTCGCGCGCAGATCGCGAGTTTCTTGGCTACAGTCGCGGTCGAACCACAGGTTTGGGGTGAACAGGCGCGGTCGGCACGCGGTTTTCTGCTAAACAGCTGCGGTCGGGCCGCGGGTTTTGAGGAAACAGTCGCGGTCGGGCCGCGGGTTTTGAGGAAACAGTCGCGGTCGGGCCACGGGTTTTGAGGAAACAGTCGCGGTCGGGCCGCGGCTGTGGAAAGAAAAATGGCGGTGTACGGCGGCCGAAAAATGACAGCCGAAAGTACTAAACAGAAAATAAAATGAATAAAAAAGACAGCGGAGTCGCCAAAACTGTTGCTAGGGTTTTAGCCCTAGCTTGTGCAAATGAGCACCTACTAAGGAATATGGATTCCTTAGTAGCAGTTCAATGATATATGAATTAAAAACTAAATTTAAACATTCATGAAGCAATACGGTAAAAACTAAATAACATGAAGCAATACGGTGAAAAGTAAATAACAATTTTGATTGATGTTACCTCCAATGAGGAGGTTGATGGAGTCCGTTGCGCTGGTCCGATGTCGGTGGCTTCGAGCTCCAAGCTGCTTCTTCTCTTTCTCCGATGGTGGAAATGGGCCGAAAAGAGTTCTCAATGGTGAAAGTAGCTTAATGGTAAGCTAGGGTTTCGAGAACAATTTCGGCAGAGGCAGGATGCTTATGATAGTGGATATGGAATAATGGGTCTCCATCACTTATTTATAAAACAATGTGGTTTAGGTCAGCTTTTTAGGGTTTTAGCTGTTTAGGGTTTTTTCCTCTTTTTTCCTCATTATTTTACATTTTTTATTCCTTTTTGGATATTTTTGGAGGAAAAAAGGATTTTATAGCCTTTTGGAGGCATTTTAAGCTTTTTTGGTGACCTTTTAGATGGTTTTATGGTTTTTTGATAGAGATATGGTAGGAAAGTGGACAAATGAGCCATGTAATGGGGTAGATGAGGTAGTTAACCATTTTTGGGTGTTAACACTTGGACCTGACTATTTAGTGTTTTTTTTTACCTTCCATGCCACCAAGTTGACATATCGATCCTGCAAGATGCCTAAGCTTGCAAAGTTCATGGAATCCCTCACACAACAACAAAATAAACTGGTGATGATGGGCACCATCAAACCTTCCAAAGACCAAGCTTTGGTTGTTGGAGATTCGAGGGTGGATTCAAAAGGCAAGAAGAAAGCTAAGAAGCCACCTGAGCAAAAGAGAGACAAGAACAAGTCTCAAGAGGAGCCCCAAGGCTCCAAGAATAACTTCTAGAAGAAGAAGAACAAAAGAAGAAATGAGAACGTGTGCATACTGCAATAAGGGATATCATCCTGAAAGCTCCTGCATGAAGAATCCAATTGACATGTTGACCCAACTCCTAGAGAAGAATAACATCTCCCTTCCTGATTGCTCAAAGAAGAGGGAAGGAGGATCAAATTTAGAGGACAGAGAGAGAGAGTACATGCATTGGTTGCTGGCACATCAAGCTCACCTAGCTTCATCATAGACTCTGGAGCTTCAAGACATATGGTTTCGACCAAGGAGGCATTCTCCTCTCTTGACATGTTGAAAGGTCCACCAATAGTGCTGGGAGATTGTTGATGTATATGTAACTTCGGAATGTATTCTTCCATGTATATTGTAACCCGATGTTTATTCTGGGATGTTTCTATTATGTATCTGAGTCATGTTGTCATGCCCCGATGTTCCGATCGGGAAGATAAATAATGTAAACAAGTCATATCAAGTCATTAGGTAAGTCCCCACAGTTTCGGGGCACTTGAGTTATTATACACTAATTAAGGTGTAGGCTCGGGTAAGTAATATTAGGTCGAGCCTACGTGTGAAAATGTAATTCAAGTGAACGGATGAATATAAATAGAGAGTGAAAGTCTCTCTATTTATCACTTGTGAAATACATCACTTGCTCTTTCAAGTGTGGCGCATTGTTGGAGAAGGAAATACTTTGTCTTGATAGAAGACAGAAGGCTGCTGCTGTGTTGGGAGTACATTTTACTGTTTTGGGTTTCACATCTTGTGGTGATACTATCTTAGAGGAAGTTGCGGGGTTTTCTCCATTTATGGTTTCCCCGATCAAAACTCTTTGTGTCTCTTGTCTCTTGTGATGTGCTTATGTTCTTGCTATGCTTGTTATTCTCTTAGTGAAAATATCCTAACATAATGCTAGCTTAAATGTTGAAAAACTAACATGGTATCAGAGCTAACCTGAGAAGAAGACACTGTGCAGCTGTGGAGACTAGGGCTTCCTTGTTTGTGGATATTTCTCCACATATTTTCAGCAAAAGTAAAGTGGAATTACTCTCCTCCCTAGGGCGCATATTTCTGTCGAAACAGAATTCAATTCTGAGGTTTTTTAGTTTTGGACCTGTCACTAGGGTCGGAAATTAGGGCTTTTCATAGAAGAGGAATTTTTCAGTGACCCCAGGCCTGGATTTTTCTCCTCCCCAAAATCGAAGTTAGGAACAAATTTTAGGGTATTTGGGTGGACAGAACTCCAGAAAAGCAAAACCCTAGTTGCTCCTGAACCAGCTCTGCAGGATTTCAGCTCAAGCTTCAGATTTGACATCTTGAACCTGGTAAGATCTAAAATCTTTTGTATTTCCATTTGAGGTTCTTATTTAGAGATGTCTCATCATACCAAGATTGATGAAAAGCTTGAGGGGGCTGATAACTTCCGAGCTTGGAAGTATAGGATCTCCCTGGTCCTAGAAGAGAATGAATTAGACTCCTACATTCATGAGGAGATTCCAGTTCCAGAGGGAGATGAGGAAAAGGCCCTACAGAAGAAGAAGATGGTTATGTCAAAGAGGATCATTACTGATTCTATCAAGGATCATCTTATCCCACAAGTGTCCTCTCTCAAGACACCTAAATCTATGTTTGATTCCCTAACCAAATTGTTTGAAGGAAAGAACATCAATCGGAAGATGACCCTGAGGAACTAGTTAAAGAATGTGAAGATTCAGAATGCAGAAACTATCCAGTCATACTTCACAAGGGTTTCTCAAATCAAGGAACAATTAGAAGCTATTGATGAAGAAGTGGAAAATGCAGAGATTGTCATGACTACTTTGAATGGCCTCCCTAGGTTATGGGATGCTTTCATTCAAGGAATCTGTGCTAGAAAGAAGTTAGTCAAATTCAGCAGACTATGGGAAGAATTCTCTCAAGAAGAAGCTCGAATAGTAGCTTGAGAAGAGAAGATGGGTAGTGAAGACCAAGCTCTCATAGTACGCTCCAAGACTCACTCCAAGTTGTTACCACCTAAGTTGTACTTAGTGGTTTTCTATCAAGTGAGCCTGGTGAACCGGACAGGATTAACTTGTTCGGACTTCAGAGAACTTTCAGTCTTGCCTCCAGGAAGCTTTGTTATATCATATCACATGTTCATACCCCATGGGGGAATTGTAATAAATGTTCTAGCATGATAGTGTCTGTAAAAGACTCGGTCTCTTAGACTTCATTTGTCAATCCGATCAGCCCAGGGTGTTTTTTCCCTTGGTTATTATTGGTTGTTGAATAAACGACTAATAATTTCTGAGTTTTTCACTCCATACCTCCAAAGTTGGGGTGGTCGGCTTGGAATTTGTGCCTATTGAGGTTATTAGAGTCTATGTGTCAATGTGTAAGCGTGCTAGACATCTTTTTTGAGTCATATGAACATGTCTAAGTCCCCCTAGGTGTTTTTCAATTTTTCAATTTTTCAGTTTTTTCAGTGTTTTTTATTAAATTTTAATTTTTCCAAAACTTAGGCTATTTTTTAATAGTTTAATTGGAAAAATTGAGTCTGTAATAAAAGTGGGCCAAATAATCAGTTTCAGTCATGTAGGTGCTCATTTTAAAGCTAAGAGCACCATGTAAACCTATGGACCCACTATTTCCTAGTTTTGAGTGATCTTCCATCACTCAGGTCAGAAAGCCCCAAAAATCAATTATTGATTATTTTAATTAATAAATTGATGAATAATGGAGCAAATCCAAAATCAATAAATCAATGGATTCTCAACCGATTTGACTGAAATCAATCAGATCTGCAGCAGATTGACTGGATCTGACAAATCCTTGACTGAAGGAGGGGATCAAATCAGATCCAGAGTTGATCTACAGTGGTATTTATGGGGAATTTCGCCCTCCCTCTCTCCTCAACACGTTTTTGTCTCAACTGGATGATTTTTGGTGGATTCTTCAGTGTTTGGGCCGATGTGTCAGTGTATGGGTTGGTGTGTCAGCCAGATCAGGCCCCCGGTTGACAAGTAGGCTCAGTTCAGCCTCAGTTCTGCATTGATGAACTATCCATCATAGGATTTCACTTGATTCCATGAGGAATTGCACCCCCCCTGGGCTAGATGGCCTGCAAATTGTATAAATCAAGGCATAGCCTCCTCTTCCAAGCTAGTTAGAGCTGGACTGAAGGGCTTGCCATTGTAAACTGTGTACTGATCTTATTTTGTTGAATAAAGAAAAGCTTTGGAGGCTCAATTGTGGAGTATCTTTCATGTGTGGATTTTCATTGTCTTGCTGCAATCGAGGTGAAACTGCTATTTTTCCAGTTTTTTTCACTTAATTATTGTCTTCCTGAATGGTTTCTTAAATCATAAGGATAGATCATTGTAAGTAAGCTTACTTACTTTCTATTTGCTGTATATGTTTGAATGAGTTAATACCTGTATGTTAAATAAGGTTATTTGCATACTGTATCATCCCTTTCTCATCTGTATCTTCAGATCTGATAGTTCTGTATGCAGGAATTGTGTTGTAGCTTACAGGTTTGCCGTAGCTAGAAGATCAATGTTTCAGGTTTGATTCCATTTATTTCCAGCATATATTTCTAATATCGTGCCCCTCGGTGCTTCTCTACCAAGGTCCCTCTGCAGATCTGCTTCAACAACAAGCACCTTTCTTCCCCTTTCTCTCCTTTAAAATTATTAAACTTCCTTCAAACTGGTTACTTTAAGGTCTCTTTTTAAATATGATCTATCTCATAAATAAAATCATACATAGATATAATTATCAATATCCCTTCAATTTTCTAGATCTTAGTTTCACTGTGCACATAAAGTTCAATTTCAAGAGATCTAGCTAAAATTGCCTTAGTTTCGCAAGTATTTTAGTGAAGAATCAATAGCTTGTTGTTAAGGTAGTTTCATTTGCTGTTAAATAATTTCAATATTATGCAATATCAGTGCTGTTAATTGGCTGCACAAACAGCATGCCAAGATCCCAAGGAAATCTTGCTTTCCTTGGTTCCATTTTCGTCGGTTTAACTAGTCCAATTTCATTAATGTTTTGAGATAAAGTAGGCTGACCCAAAGGCACTCTTAAAGTGATTTGGGGAATTTGTTATTCTAATTCATTCTATGTCATTTAGCAGGTCTGACAGAGAAGAAAATAAGCTGCTTTCCAAAGTGGCTTTTGGAGGGCTCAAATCCCCCCAGGGGGCTCTCTTTTGTCACATAATTTGTAATTATTTTGCATAAACTGTAATATCTTGGTTTCAGCCTGTATAAGGACCAAGAAAGATATGTTTTATCAGTGCTTTGATATTGTAATATCTGTAATAAAATCATCCTTTGAATAGGCTCTTTCGAGCCCATTCCCCATCCCCCCTGGGGGGATTCGCGTCGGTGCCTTTTTTGTCTTTTTCTGCTTATTTCCTTTTACTAGAATTTATCTTATTATTAGGGTAGTATATTTGATTTTTTTGTTAAGTACATATTCCATATCTTATTTTCAAAAGTAATCATAATACTTACCCCATGATTTCCCGAGTGACTCGTAAGGGGAAAGAGATTCGTGGTAGGATTAATCAGAAAACCGCATTTGTGTAGTTGTGTTATTTTCTCATCTCTTGTTTATCAGAATTTTAAAATTAACCCCTCCTTGATTCCCCGATTGAGATCCACTTGGATCGAAAGAGGTTCTTGGAGGCTTTTCTTTTAAGCAAGAACACATCTTTTAAAACTTATTAAAATTTACAAGACTCCAGTGTGTATGCTCTGCACTTGGCTGCGGTTCGTCTGATCAGTCAAGCTATATCAAAATCACTTGGGTGACTAGCATAATTAGGAATCACCTTCCCCAATTAACAAACCATCAGGTGAAAATCCAACACCTCGATCAAACCTTTACGGTGGCAAAATACC